>JBBPBX010000756.1:25405-45386 GCA_038048925.1 Garcialebias charrua | reverse complement strand
ACATACATCTGTAGACCTGTCAGGTCAATGACAGAGCAGACATGGCTGTTTTTCTGGTGTGACACAAATGATGATTTCATGCATTGCAATAAGTATCTTTAATTTATTAACCTTTATTTAACCAAGCAAATCCCATTGAGATCACAGATCTCTTTTGCAAGGAAGGCCTGGGCCTGAAGGCAGCCTAACATGCATGTTTTTGGACTGTGGGAGGAAACCAAAGTACCTGGAGAAAACCCACGCAAGCACGAGAAGAACATGCAAACTCCACACAGAATGACCCCAGGTCCAACCGGGGATTGAACCCAAGACCTTCTTGCTGTGAGATAACAGTGCTAACCACTGACCCATCGTGCTGCCATTGATCCACATTGGTCTAAAATAAAAGTATTGAAGGCACCTCATGTGAGCTTCCAATTATCCCAGTATGTTTAACTTGAACATCAATTATTAGGATGTACGTGCAAGGATCAAAAGATCTCTTAAGTCAGAAAACAGCTACATTATCCCTGAAAGTCTTTGTTCCTTTCGATTATTCATTCATTCAACCTTTATTTATACAGGCTAGCTTCGTTGAGCCACGGGGACTCATTTACGAGAGGGACCTGTCTCACTCACACCCAGGGTCAATTTAGAGTTACCAATCAGCCTAACATGCATGTTTTTGGACTTAGATTACCTTAGTAAAAAAAACTGCTTGTGAGCAAATAAAGCCTTAACATAAGGACATTTTTCCCTCTTGTGAAAATTCCAATCCTCCATTCACATCAATACAGTACATTCAGGCTCAATGAAAGACTCCTGGAGGGTACTTTAGCTTTGTATGACTACCATTTGTTTACAACACTACTGTCACTGTGCCAGTAACTTGGTGAAGTGCTAACTGGCAACCACTCTATGCAAAAAGCATGGACGTACAGTGAAAATGTGTGGTGGCGTTTTGGAAACCACTCATTTGGCCATCATGCCGCTTGTGTTTTTCTTTTCATCGTGGAGTAGATAGATCTTGATAAAGAAAAGAAAACAATTCTAAAAATTGTCACAAAACCAGAGCTCATGTGAAACTGACAAAAGATTTAAAAAAGACGAAAAAGGCAAAAGAGCAAATGAAAAGTAGCCGAGGATTCTCAGAAAAGATGGTTGAAATAAAACTATTCGGTTGAGCTGCAGCTGGATCGAGGTAGTTTTTAATAAATAAAGCATCAACTTTTAGAGTCGCTGTCAACTCGACATGTTGTGGCTCGTGCCTCTTGTCATCCATCTCCAGTGGTGGAGAAAGTACTCAAACACTACCGGTACTTAAGTAAACGTACAAATAAACAGACAAAAATGTACTCTAGTAAAAGTAGAAGTACCATATTATTATTATTACTTAAGTAAATACTTGCTTTTAAAAATACTTAAAGTATTAAAGTAAAAGTACTTGCTGAAAGTATTACCTCATGCAATGGTCCACAATACCATTAAGTGGGCGTACTGTATGTATATTTTCTGTAATACATAAATAGTGTTGAGCCATTTTAATGAACAATACTGCAGATAATACTGTACATGTTTTTATTGTGTTTACTCTGTGACCCAGTTCACACTTGGACTTGGGATTCTGTGCATCAGAATTTCAGGGAGGACATGCAGAGTTAAATGACATTAAGCAAAAGAAGAATGATTTTACCTCAAAACCAATGTGTCATTTTAACTGCAGTAAACACATTGAAGTAAAAGTTGTCTGTTTGAAAAAGGGAGTATTAGACACATTAGGCACTGATCACTTCAACTCCAGTTTGTCATCAACTCTAGTTAAAATACTGTCTAGTCCAGGGGTCTACAACCTTTAGGATCAAAAAAGCCATTTCTGTCCCTTCGTTCACTAAATTAAATGTGTCCAGAGGCACAAAACCTGCTACAATTGTCATTTTCAACTGGTGGCCCATGGGCCACTTTAAGTTTCTGGCCAGCAGGTGTGAAATTATAAAACTAAAAACATCCAATGATTGTTAACATTTATTGATATTTTTACATTTTGAGACAAAAAAAGATGGGATTCCATCCATCCATCCATTATATTTACTTGCTTGTTACTTTTCAGGTTGTAGGGGATCACTGGTGCCAATATCCAGGTTGCAAGTTAAGTCTATCACAGAAGATTGGATTCTTGTAAAAATATATACTGGTACTGTATACCTGTTTATATATTGCCAATTTTTATAAAACTAAAACAATGAACTGTTTACAGGCGTATGCATTTTTCATTGTGGAGAAATTGAGTATCCTAGAAGAAATAAAGCATGAAGTTAAAGGGAGTATAATTTATTTTATGTACTAGTATCCACATATTTGCCAATTAAATTACAGTAAAACTGCTAAAACTACTTTTTTGGGGGGTTGTGGGTACAGTACAACTTCGTATAAAATTCAGTTCGTTAGTTTTGGTTAAAACTTGCAAGAGCCGCTGCGGATGGACCAAACAGCCGCATGTGGCTCCAGAGCCGCAGGTTGCAGACCCCTGGGGCCTCATGTATCAACCATGCGTGCGCACAAAAACATTGCGCACGTCACTTTCCACGCAAAGTGGCGTATGTATCAAATCTGATATGAACGGGAATATCTGCGCTTCCACGTACAAATCCACGGCTGCTCCCCTGTTGGCGTACGCACGTTTCTGTGGTTATTGTTCCTTTGGCGACACTTACAGGTGATCTGTGAAACTGTGTCCATGATATGAAAACAATCATAAATCCCACCAAACACACATGATTAACGATTATTACATCCACATGGACGCAATTAGATGAGTGGATATAAAAGCATGCGCCAGATAGTGGCAACAATATTGACAACAATGAGATGTAATTTCTTTAAATAAGAAGTTAACCAAGCTGTATTAACACGCCTACGTTTAGGTCAGTGGGTAAAGCGCTTGCCTTTAGTTCCAAAGGTCGTGAGATCGACTCCCGCATGGTACAACGTTTTTCTTTTTCTTTTCGTTCCAGATTGAAATACACATGAAAACTATTTACAAAACAATAAATCGTCTGCTTCCTTTCATTTCATGTATTGTTCTATTTCTTGTTGTTTCATTCAATAGTTTTCCTGTGGTCTTTAAATCCGGAATGAAAAAAAAAAACATTGTACCAAGCGGGAGTCGATCTCACGACCTTTGGGACGAAGGGCGGGCGCGTTCGCCACTAAGCTATACAGGCATGTTAGATCAGCTTGGTCAACTTCTTATTTAAAAGTGGATGGTTTGTTTTGCACTGTGCGTGCCGAATGAAGCCTTTTTCCGTGCTTCTCTGCCTCACTCAGAAGTGATTTCTGTTCACAGTCCGTGAAGTTCCTCTTTTTTCCACGTTCCGACATGATTTGCAATGGAGCAGAGACGACATTCCTGTCGTGCATGGCATATTTGAATGACTTTGCATATTCATACGGAGGCGTGTCAAGGGCGGAGTCGGCCACTCTCTCATGTGCGCTCAATTCCACGTTGATTGTGTTGTACATAAGGAATGTGCGTGGATTCCGGTGTACGCACAGTTTGATAAATCTGGATTTTTTTGTGCGTGGACACTTTTCTGGATTTGTCCGTACGTTACTTTTCAGTAAGAAATCTACGCAAGTCTTTGTACATGAGGCCCCTGGTCTAGTCAAACTTGTAATGGCTCAACAGTGAACAATATTTTAACTTCCTGACACCATTTTCAAAATTTGGACCAGAGTGTCGAGACATTTAGAGACGTCGCTTGTCTCCGAACATCCCATGAACTGACACATTTTAATGTTGCAGCAAGAATTTCTTGTTTCTTGACAAATCAAAAAAACTGCAACGTGAATGTAACTTGTAAGTTATAGAAATGTAGTGTAGTAGAAAGTACAGATACTTCATGTAAAATGTAGTGGAGTAAAAGTAAAAGTACCCACATTTAATTCTACTTAAGTAAAGTACAGATACATGAAAAATGTACTTAAGTACAGTAACAAAGTACTTGTACTTAGTTACATCCCACCACTGTCCATCTCATCAACATCCAAATCTTTCCAGATTGCTAATTAGCTCGTGAGCTAAAGATTGTTCCGTCTCCTCTTTCTTTCCATCTTCGATACCCTTCTCTGTCCTCTGCCATCCTCAGGCCCTTCCATCGCTGTGAAACGCGGTCAAACTCTACATAATAACAGATCATATCCACCAGCTGACGGTGATGTGTCGGGTCCAGCAGCGGACACACACAGACCGGGCAGCGGGGCCACCAAAGCGGACTCGCTGGCTGTTGATTCTCCGGAGCATGATGGAGGCCCCGGCGTCATTCCGAGCAGTACATGTTCAAAAAAAGCTTCAAACCAACCCGTGACAACTTCTAACTGTTCGCCTCTGACGTGAAGACACGACTGGCCTCACCTTTGCTTTAGTGATGATGTGCGTGGCTAGCTTCACAACCGCGAAATTTCCCTTGCCGATGGTCCGCTCGATCTCGTAGTGGCCCACTCGGGCTGGAGGGGGCCTGGTGGCAGAAGACGTGTGGCCGGGGTTCGTGATGCACCCGCCGGCCGTGCCGGGGCGAGTGACCCCGGGGGACGGCTGGGCTCGGTTCTGGGAGCCCATAACTGCGTGGGTCGCTCGGGCAGAGTGTGTAACCGCGGCCGCGGCGGACCCAGCAGCACCTCCGCTAGACACGGCCGCCATCTTCTCTCGGCTCTCTCTGCGGGAACAACAAGCAGCCACTGCGCAGCGCGCGGCGCGGACACGCCCCCTCCCTGCGTCATTCCACGACGTGAGGTGCTCTTCCGCAGCGCCCTCTCCAGGTTGTAGCCATGGCAACGATCGGCGTAACAAATGACTTCATCCACAGAAACGTATTGTGGTTGCCTTGGAGACGGACAAGTGCGCATTATCGCTGTGGTTCCCATGATTCAGTGATTCCTTACGAAAAGTGCTGCGCTGTGTGTGACCGTACGGTTTCAGGAGGGTTTTTAAAACGTGTTGAAGGAACGTCTTACAGCACAGGATAAGGGATTATGTTTATGTCTATGTTTATTAAATTTGTTCATTTTCTTTTACAAAAGAAACACAATACAAGACAATCCCATAAATGATAATGTACAAACTATAAAAAAAATGAAAGGTAGCAGAAAGAAGAATAAATCTTATTATATCTGCCCCTTTTTTCAAACAATCAGATTAAACAATAATAATCTTCCACCAACAGTACAAAATGACTTACTCTTTCTAGTAATAAACATAAACTATAAAGTAATAAACATAAACAAGTAAAAAACATTTACACACAGTAAGTTTAGCAGTAAGGCAATGACACAAAAAGCCTAGAGTAAAACATGGAAGTTGCTTTCTACACAGACTAAGCTAAATATCTTTGTTCAATTTAACAGAAATTCCCACAAACACGGGTGTCCTGTACAGTAAGACATGATGTTACTGTAAGACAAGCGTGACTAGTGTGCAAGAAATAGAAAATATTAAAAACAGGAGAAAATGGCCTTGACATTCTGAAGGGTCAAAGAGTCCTGAAAAAAAAAAAATTCTGTGAATTTTTTGACTAAATTTGAGCTGGGTTTTCATGAATAGATAGATAGATAGATAGATAGATAGATAGATAGATAGATAGATAGATAGATAGATAGATAGATAGATAGATAGATAGATAGATAGATAGATAGATAGATAGATAGATAGATAGATAGATAGATAGATAGATAGATAGATAGATAGATAGATAGATAGATAGATAGATAGATAGATAGATAGATAGATAGATAGATAGATAGATAGATAGATAGATAGATAGATAGATAGATAGATAGATAGATAGATAGATAGATAGATAGATAGATAGATAGATAGATAGATAGATAGATAGATAGATAGATAGATAGATAGATAGATAGATAGATAGATAGATAGATAGATAGATAGATAGATAGATAGATAGATAGATAGATAGATAGATAGATAGATAGATAGATAGATAGATAGATAGATAGATGATAGATAGATAGATAGATAGATAGATAGATAGATAGATAGATAGATAGATAGATAGATAGATAGATAGATAGATAGATAGATAGATAGATAGATAGATAGATAGATAGATAGATAGATAGATAGATAGATAGATAGATAGATAGATAGATAGATAGATAGATAGATAGATAGATAGATAGATAGATAGATAGATAAAAAAATCACAAATGTGCGCTGATCAAGCATGTACTTGATAAAATGCGTTGTTAATCCAGATATTAATAATTATTCACAAACGATGTAAATTTATTGAGAAACATTTCTGATCCAAACATTGATTTGTTGATGCAGTTTTAACCTGTTCTTCTCCACTGCTCCCTCACCAGGCTGCAGACAGCACCTCCTGGTGGTGGAGAGCAGTTACTGCAGAAACACGAGCAGGAAGTTGATTTCCAAACCACAGAAACAGGTTTACCTTCAGGTCTGGTGTACAGCTGTTTAAAACTCGCACTTCATACATTAACAAACATCTCAATCATCATCTAGTTTGAAGAACATGATGTGTGTTTTTAAATAAACCAGTGCTTTAAAACTAGAGTTTGCACAAAGAAAGACGGATTAAATCATATGGTTATGTGGTGGTATAGGAAGGCGAATAATTACCTAAATAAATCTCAGGTGCGTAGGGCTGGTGGGCGTGGTGTATAACTAGCTGCCGCATTCAGTCGGACAGGTCGTCTTCGTGCTCCTGCTGAATGGCTGGTGGCCGTGGGTGTTGGCCTTGCAAGGCAACCCATCTTTGAGGTGGTGGGTGGATAAGATTTGTAATTATGGCCGAGGAAATTAAGGAGCTCAAAGAGTTGGTGGAGAGCTTAAAAATTGATAATGAGCAGTTGCGCCAAGGGCAGGCCAGTTTAAGCGCCCAGCCGTCGACTTCAGGAGTAGGCCTACCTAATGCCCCTCTTACAGAGAGACTGATTTTTGTGCCTAGAGATAGGAAATGTCCCATCTTTAGAGGAAGGACCGGCATAGGACTGAGTGAGTGGATGGAGGAGGCGGAGATGTGTATGCGGGCGCGACATTTGTCTGTGGCTGATCAAGCTTTTTTTCTTTTGGATCACTTAGAAGGGGAGGCTCGAAATGAAATTAAGTATCGTTCTAGTGCAGAGAGGGAGAACCCTGCCAGAATATTTGAAATTTTACAGGAATTATATGGCTGCGCTGAGTCATATGTTGCTTTACAAGAAACCTTCTTCTCCAGAAGGCAGCAAGAGGGAGAGAGCCTTCAGGAGTTCTCCCTTGCATTAATGGGCCTTATGGAGAGGGTAAAGCAGCGCGCACCTGCTGGCATGTTGAACTCAGTGATGTTGTTAAGAGATCAGTTTGTTGAACAGGTGTTGGATGGTTCTCTGCGTCGTGAACTGAAGCAGTTTGTGCGCAGGAGGCCAGACAGCACCCTGCTTGAGGTTAGGGCTGCAGCAATTCAGTGGGAGCGCGAAGGGGTACCCTATGGGGTGAGAAGTCCAAGCCAATCAGTTCCGTCTGTTCATGGTATTCAGTATGGGATTTATGGTAGCCCGCGGGTAGCTCCCCTAGCAGCTGCAACGGAAATGAGCCAGCTTAGAGAGATGCTAAAGTGTCAGCAGGAACAGCTCCAGCAGCTTAGTGAGAGCATTTCCCAGTTAAAAAACTCTCGTAGTTCCAACCGTCCTCGGTTCTCGGGTCCAGTGATTTGCAGGCGGTGTAACCAGCCCGGCCACTTTGCACGAGAATGTGACGGGGTGCGTGTCTCTACTCGGGTCCCAGTTCAGAGTAATCCAGCTTCTCGTCCCCACCCTGCTTCAGAGGGGGAAAACTAGTCCCCACCGAACTGCCGAGTCACTGTTCAGGTGGGGGTGTTATTGGCTCACAGCCTGTTATGAGAAACTTTGGCGCGTCTAAATTGGTATCCGCTTGTCCTCATGTAGATGTAGTCATGGGTGGAGTAACGGTCCCCTGTCTGTTGGACACTGGTTCAATGGTGTCCACGGTCTCTGAAAGTTTCTTTCGCCAGCATATGGAGTCTGGAGGTAGGGGATGCCTCCATTCATGTCATTGGTTGGAGCTTAAGGCCGCCAATGGTCTTAAAATCCCGTATATTGGTTATTTAGAACTTGAGGTACAACTTTGTGGCAAATCGATTCCTCGATGTGGTGTCTTGGTGGTAAAGGACCCTTGTGGTGAAGTGCCAGGTGTTGTAGGGATGAATGTGATCAGGAGGTGTTATCAGGAACTGTTTGGGCTACATGGGGTGGCTTGGTCTTCTGTGTCTGGTGTTTCTGAGGCCCCTCGGTCGGTCGTGCAGGCCCTGCAGCAGTGCCAGTCTGCTTCTTTACAGGAATCTCGAAGCGGCCCTGGAAGGGTAAAAGTTAGAAAAAAAACAGGCTGTCGGATTCCTGGGGGAGTTATGAAAATTGTGGCTGTCACCTGCTCTGAGGAATATTCAGGCTCGACGGCTCTGTTTGAACCTGTAGAGTGTGGATTGCCGTCTGGTTTGCTCGCTTCCCCTGCCTTGGTTCCGGTAATTAAGGGAACGGCTTATGTACCCATTGTTAATGTTGGTTCCAATGAGGTGGTGTTATATCCTCGCATTATGGTTGGCACCTTGAGTGGCGTACATGTTATTAGCCTTCCCACAGGGATTTCTGAAGTTCCAGCCAAGGTGGCTACACTGGGGTGCCAGATGGCTTCGGTTAGTGTACAACAACAAGTGAAGGATTTGGATTTTTCTTTATTGTCTGTGGAGGAACAGGGGCAGGCGAGATCATTGCTCCAGCAGTATGTGACAGTTTTTTCTTCTAATGAAGGTGATTTGGGCTGTACCAGTATGATAACTCATGAGATTCCTCTGGTAGATGATGCCCCCGTTAGACAACGCTATAGGCGCATCCCCCCTTCTGAGTATGAGGTGGTGAAGGACCATATTAATCAACTACTTGCGTCGCAGATCATCCGTGAGAGTAGCAGCCCGTATGCATCGCCCATAGTCCTGGTAAGAAAAAAAGATGGAAGTATCCGAATGGTTTTATAAATTTGGTGTCCCTGCTCGGTTGCATTCTGACCAGGGTCGTAATTTTGAGAGCCTGCTTATTCAGCAGTTGTGCAGTTTATACGGCATTGTGAAATCCCGTACCACTCCCTACCATCCAGAGGGAAATGGTCAATGTGAGCGCTTCAATCGGACGCTGCACAACCTGTTAAGGACGTTGCCTGTGTCCCGGAAGAGAGATTGGCATACTTGTTTGCCTCAGGTTCTTTACTGTTATAACACGACCCCTCATCAGTCTACTGGAGCGTCGCCTTTCCTTTTGATGTTTGGTCAAGAACCTAGATTGCCCTTGGATTTCCTGTTGGGTAGAGTTGAGAGTCCAGTTGGTGGTTCGGTTCATGAGTGGGTTCAGGAGCATCAAGCTCGTCTGCAGGTAGCCTTTGAGGGGGCTAAAGCACATCTGAGACAAGCTGCAGATCGCCGAAGGCATGCCCAGGACGATCATGTAAAACCTCTGCCCTTAGAGGAAGGGCAGTTGGTGTTTTTGCGTGACTTTACGGCTAGGGGGCCTCATAAAACCAGGGATCGGTGGAGATCCGATAAATATAGAGTATTGAGGGCACCAAAAGCAGGTGGCTCTGTTTACACCATTGCCCCCATGGATGACCTGTCTAAAACAAGACAGGTGCATCGCACCATGTTAAAACCTGTGGTTGGTGTTGCTCCTCCTGATTCCATTCCTCTCTCTGAATTGCCTCCTGTAGAAGTGGGTTTGTCTGAGGATGATGAGCCTGTTGATTATGATCTGTTTGTTTGCGAACAGCAGCCCCTGGTGGTTGCTTCTGCCTTTCCCCCGAGTGACACACAACCTGGGGCTGTGTCCCGAGAGCCGGGGGCACCATCTGGACCAGTGGTACCTACCGGACATTCTGAAGCTGTGCTTGTTCCCCCTGCCGGCTGTGCTGACCCAATGGTTCTACGGCGCTCTAAACGTGCCAATGCGGGACAGCATTCTAACGTGCACCATCTCCCAAGATAGGCAAGAGACCTCCTTTCAGGAGCCCTGTATCAGCTTGTTTTGGAGCTGGGATCAGTTTTTAATTGATCGTCGGGTCGCCGATACAAGAGGAGGGGGTAGAATGTGGTGGTATAGGAAGGCGAATAATTACCTAAATAAATCTCAGGTGCGTAGGGCTGGTTGGCGGTGGGCGTGGTGTATAACTAGCTGCCGCATTCAGTCGGACAGGTCGTCTTCGTGCTCCTGCTGAATGGCTGGTGGCCGTGGGTGTTGGCCGTGCAAGGCAACCCATCGCTGAGTGTGGTGCGGGCCGGTGTTGATTCCTTTACGGGGTAGGTGTTGTCTCTCTCTGCACTAGAGCAATATCGAACAGAAACCCTAAATGGAGGTGTTGTTATAGGTAAAACGGCCGCGGCGCTGCGCTTCTCCGCCCCCTCATGCTGTGAGGGTGTGTGTGTGTACGTGGTTGTGAAGCCGGCAGGTAAGGAAACTATTGGCCTTGTAAGCTCTATTTGTGGCAGCTATATGAAGAGTAGTTATTAATTAACTTTCTTTAGGTCCCCTCCACCTACATCGGGACCACTGCTGCTCTGTTTCCGGAGACTGCTGCTTTGTCTTCCGGGGTCCGCTCTGGGTTCCTGGCGGCTCCGTTTGGGGGAAGCTCTGTACGAGTGATTGAAACACGGACCGTGGTGTCGTCAGCTGTTTCCCTGACCGTGGTGTCGTCAGCTGTCCTTACAGCGGCGCGTGGAGTGTGACGTCAGTGCAGCCAGCTGCTTGTCGCTGGAATGTGACGCGAGTGTACCCCGGTCGAATGGTGAACTGTATATATTTATTGTAAATGTTTATGTATATGTGGGTAATTGTTTTGTGTGGAGTAGTTCAGTATCTTTGGGGTTTAAAGGGTTTTTGGGTTTGTTTATTTAGAAGTGGTGTTGGCATAGCAGCCCCATTTTGGTGAATAATTTACTGAACATTGAATGTAAAGGATGTTTAGAATGTGTTTGTTTACCTGTTGTTAATAAATTGTGCTAAGTTATATAGAAGTTGTCCCGGATGTTTAAATTTGTGCAAAGCAAACCTGCGGGGTGTTACAAACATAAGGCTAATAATCTCTGGGTGAAACTCCCAGGGTGGCGTTGTCTAACTTATCATGGTTAATCAGTTTCATGCTCTTAGCTAAGGAAGTAATGCCACAGTTATTTATTTTATTTCTCATGACAAAGGGTTGGCAGTTCTGTCTTCTGTTCACGAGGAAGACTTGAGACGTCTCCGTGTTTCTGATTCTGTACATCCAGCTCTTATCCCCAAATATGAAAAAAAGGGTTTAATGTGGTAAACATTAAACATAAACATTTCTAGAGTTTGTGTGGGCAAAACTGGTGTCAGTCACCTCAGTTTTGTTTTAACAGCTGTCTATTTTCTGTTGTAAAAAGAGAGAGTAAATAAAAGAGGCCCCAGGCCCAAATCTCAAGGCATCAAACCCAGAACCCTCTTGATATGAGGCAGCAACAGTGCTAACCACTAATCCATTGTGCTGCCAATATCTATAGTGAAGATGTATAAATATGCATGCACGTCTTGCACATGTTTGAAGGTAAAGTGTTCCTGTGGTTTACCTTCTGCTTAGCCCGAACATGAGTCTTGTAGTGAGCACATGGGTACGGCAAGAAATCAGCAGCACAGATAAAAAGACATATCACAAATTAAAGTGACATCACAGTGATTTCCCTGGTTAGAGATTCATGAGTCTAACCGCTTCAGGGTAGAAGCTGTTCCTCACTCCAGTGGTTTTACACTTAATGCTCCACAAACTCCTGCCTGAGGAGAGCAGGGGGAAAAAAGTGTGTGTGCTGGGTGAGTGGGGTCCTTCATGATGCAGGCGGCCCTCTTCCTACATCTGGAGGTGTAGATGTCTGTGATGGTGGGGAGGCTGACTCCAACATCTTCTGTGCAGCCTTCACCACTCTGCAGAAATATATATGGTTCCTTTTAGTCTTTTTCCTGGCAGCTGCATTTCTAACATCCTTCTACCAATATACCCATTGTCCCTCCTCTGGACATGTCCAAACCATCTCAGTCTGGCCTCCCTAACTTTATCTCCCAGTTGTTCAACATGTGCTGTACCTCTGATGATCTCAATCCTAATCTCATCCATCCTTGTCACTCTAAGGGCAACCTCAACTTCTTCATTTCTGCTACTTTAAGTTCTTTCTCTTGTCTTTTTGTCCATGTCTCTGTCTCCAGACCATACAGCATAGCTGGTCTCACCACTGTCTTGTAAACTTTTCCTTTGAATTTGTTGACACCCTTTTGTTGCAAATCACTCAGACTCAACTTTTTTAGATTTTTCTAACTGGATTATTGAGCATGCATCAGGATATTTTCTCCATCCACTCCATCCTGCCTGGACTCTCTTCTTCACCTCTTTCCCACATTTCCCATTTTCCTGGACAGTGGACCCCAAGTACCGTATTCACCGGACTATAAGTCGCACCGGAGTATAAGTCGCACCAGTCCAATTATGTTCAATGAAGTGGAAAAATCCACCTATAAGTCGCACCTCACGGCACAAAATGAGCACGCGCAGCAACAACAGACCTGCAGTGCAGCAAACAGACCTGCATCTCTTTGATCTTTAAAGATAAACACATAAATATATTTTTGTTAGCTGACATTACAGTAAAAGTGTGTCTCAGTTTAACTTTTCTTGATAAATGCACTTTGACGGTTAAAAACCATTAAATTAAGTAACCATTTTTTGACCAAAGTGAAAAAAAACGAAAAATCCACGTATAAGTCGCACCGGCCTAAGTCGCAGGGCTTGGAAATGTAGGCAAAAAGGTGCGACTTATAGGCCGGAGAATACGGTACTTGAAGTCCTGCACCTTTGTGACCTCTGATCCTTGTAGCCTCACTGTTCCACCAGCCTCCCTCTCATTCACACACATGTACTCTGTCTTACTACGGCTGACTTTCATTCCTCTTCTTTCAAGTGAATACCTCCACCTCTCCAAGTTCTCTTCCACCTGTTCCCTGTTCTCACCACAGATCACAATGTCATCTGCAAACATCATAGTCCATGGGGATTCCTGCCTGACCTCATCTGTTAGTCGGTCCATCACCAGAGCAAACAAGAAGGGGCTCAGAGCCGATCCTTGATGCACTCCCACCTCCACCTTGAAGCTATCTGTCACTCCTACAGCACATCTCACCACTGTCCTGCTGTCCTCATACATGTCCTGTACCAGTCTAACATACTTTTCTGCCACTCCAGATTTCCTCATGCAATACCACACCTCTCTCTTGGCACCCTGTCATATGCTTTTTCTAAATCCACAAACACACAATGGAGTTCTTTCTGACCCTCTCTGTACTTCTCTATAATAATAATAATAATGAATTTAATTTGTAACGCACCTTTCATTAATAAAAAATCTCAAAGTGCTATAGTGCAACTAAAATCAATGATCAAATAAAAACAAGTGATAAAATCAAGTAAAATCAATGAAATTAATGATAAAACCACAAAAGTCAATAATAAAATCAATTAAAAACAATGATAATATCAACTAAGATCAAAGATAAAATCAACTAAGATCAAAGATAAAATCATGTGGAGGCAGAGTAGGCTTGCTTAAAAAGAAAGGTCTTCCTTCCACAACTCTCTCCCAGATCTTCATTGTGTGGATCATCAACTTAATTCCCCTGTAGTTGCTACAACTCTGTACATCACCCTTGTTCTTAAAAATGGGAACCAGCACACTTCTTCTCCATTCTTCAGGCATTTTATCACCCTCAAATATTCCATTAAACATTTGAGTCAAAAACCTCACTTCTCCAAGACAACTCAATGTACAGTTTAAATACGTATCCATTGACATCAAAGCCAACAATAATTACAACTCATAGTGCCACAATAATTGATAATATTTTCACAAATATAACAAATGGGGATGTGATAGGTGGTATCTTAACGACCGACTTAAGTGATCATTTACCAGTTTTCACAATCTATAAAAATGATCAAAGCATCACAAAAGCAGTTACAAAGAAGAAAAAGATCATAAACACGTCAAAAAAAGTTTTGGAAAAATTGAAAGAGGATCTAGATAAACAAGACTGGAATGATGTGTATGTTGATGATGTGAACAGATCATATGATGAGTTTATGAATATCTTGGAAGCTCTGTATGAAAAGAATTGTGTGCAAACAAATCATACAAAGAGAAATATCGTTGATCAACCATGGATGACAAAAGGGTTGAGAAATGCTTGTAAAAAAAGAATTATTTGTATTCATGTTTCTTGAAATTGCGAAGTCAGAGCGCTGAAGAAAAATATAAAAAGTATAAAAATAAATTAGTAGGGATTATAAGGAAACATAAGAAAGAATATTATAGTAAATTATTAGATAAAACTCACTACTACTCCATTGCTTTCAATGCCAGCTGATTTATATTGGATCGTTTTATTTATGATCTGCAATGATTTTATGTTTTTCGTGTTGTACTTTATTGTCTGTGTTGCCTGTTGCGTGTTTGTTTGTCCAGCACTTTGGTGTGGACTTGTTCCTGTTGAAAGTGCTTTATAAATAAAATGGTATGGTATGGTAAAAGTAATGGTGATAGGAAAGCAACATGGCGAGTAATGAATAGTGTTCTGAAGAATCATAAAACAAAAACTGGTATTTCAAAATACTTTGTAAAAGACAACGATGAAATTCATGATGAAAATGAAATTGTAAATGGATTTAATCAATATTTTGTGAATGTTGGATCAGGCCTTGCAGCTAAAATACCAAAAGCAGATAATAATGTGATCCATTCAATTAAAGGTTGTGCAAATAGTATTTTTCTAAATGGAACCATCCATCCATCCATTTTCTTCCGCTTATCCGGGGTCGGGTCGCGGGGGTAGCAGCCTAAGTAGGGAGGCCCAGACTTCCCTCTCCCCAGCCACTTGGAGCAGCTCCTCTGGGGGAATCCCAAGGCGTTCCCAGGCCAGCCGAGAAACATAGTCCCTCCAGCGTATCCTGGGTCTTCCTCTGGGTCTCCTCCCGGTGGGACATGCCCGGAACACCTCACCAGGGAGGCGTCCAGGAGGCATCCTAACCAGATGCCCGAGCCACCTCAACTGGCTCCTCTCGATGTGGAGAAGCAGCGGCTCTACTCCGAGTCCCTCCCGGATGACTGAGCTTCTCACCCTATCTCTAAGGGAGAGTCCAGACACCCTGCGGAGAAAACTCATTTCAGCCGCTTGTATCCGAGATCTTGTTCTTTCGGTCACAACCCAAAGCTCATGACCATAGATGAGGGTGGGAACGTAGATCGATCGGTAAATTGAGAGCTTTGCCTTTTGACTCAGCTCTCTCTTCACCACGACAGACCGGTACAGCGCCCGCTTCACTGCGGACGCTGCACCTATCCGCCTATCGATCTCACGCTCCAGTTTTCCCTCATTCGTGAACAAGACCCCGAGATACTTAAACTCCTCCACTTGGGGCAGGACCTCCTCCCCGACCTGGAGAGGGCACGCTACCCTTTTCCGGCTCAAGACCATGGCCTCGGATTTGGAGGAACTGATCCTCATCCCGGCCGCATCACACTCGGCTGCAAACCGCTCCAGTGAAAGCTGTAGATCACGATCTGATGAAGCCAGTAGGACCACATCATCTGCAAAAAACAGAGAAGCGAACCAACAAATGGAACCAACAAAGAGGAAATAATGAATGTAGTAAAAAATCTTACAGACAAGAGATCAAGGGACTGGGTGGACATGGATATGATGTTTGTAAAGGACATAATGAGCCATGTTATTGAGCCGTTTACATACATATGTAATTTATCATTTTCAACAGGAATATTTCCAGATAATATGAAAGTAGCTAAGGTAGTTCCTCTTTTTAAAAATGGTGATAAATGTGTGTTCAACAATTATAGACCTATATCCTTGTTACCACAGTTTTCAAAAATTCTTGAAAAACTATTTGTAAACAGACTAGATCAATTTATAGATAAACAAAATATTCTAAGCAACAGTCAGCATTAGGCATGTAACGGTTGTAGTTGGTGTACCGAACCGAAAAGGTACGGAGGTGGACCGAACCGAACGTGCTGTACCGAAACGGTTATTTTTTCACTCATTGAATGTTAATATGTGCGCCGCGGAACAAAATTTCCTGGGCGCGTTTCAGCACGGAGCTATTATCTCGCAGCACGCGCAGCATTAGCCGTTAGCTTCTCGCTGCGGTTTCCTGTTTGTTAACGTTATGGTTTTCTTGTTAAAAGACGAGCGCACAAAGCTGTGTGTGTGGACGTTTTTTCATGAAGACTGGATCTGCAGCAGCAACACGTCTAACGTGAACGCGCTGGAAACTACGTCATCAGAACGTGAACGAGCTGTTACAAAGTACGCTAACCACACAGCTGCATTTAAACAACTTCTACAAAGTGCGCTAACAACACAGCTGCATTTAAACAACTTCATCAGGTAATTTAGATGGGTCCAGATCAATAACACAAACTGTATGAGTTTTTAAAGCTCTGAATCTAAGTCTGAAAGTTTTTAATGCACAGTTGATCCTTGCTATGAGACATCCATCACGTCAACACTTAAGTCAAAAAGTTCAGCTCTTTATGAAAAAACTAAAACTGATGGTCAACAAGTCCTGGAGCTGATTTAAACCCTGCCCTGATGATGAGTGAGATATTCAACCGTTCAAGAGGTATTGTTATTTTATTATAATTATTATTTATAATTTATTATTATTTAAAATTATAATCTTATTAACTTATTTTTTTACCTCTGTGTTTTATTTCCAGTATTTCCAGTTACAGAGGTAGCTGCTCTCCTTCCACTTCAGGGAAATCCACCAGAGATCACCTGCTGCAGCTAAGAAGTGTGTGATGACTGAATTGAACTCTGGAACTGTTCCAGGACCAGTCCCACCAAGAAGAGGTTGTGAGTAATGAGGACAAATACAGCCACACTGGTGCTACTGGACAAAAACTTTATTAGTTAAGATTGTAAACAGTCTGTTGCTGCTTATTGTTCTGGTTCTGACTGTTATTGTATTCATTAAGATTTTTATTATTTTTAATATAATTTATTTATTGTAGAGTGCTGTTTATTTAAAATATCATCCAAATGGGTCACTTTTATTTATTACTACAATACAATACAAACATATTTTTGGCATATTTTCAAAATAAACATTTTGTAAGTCTTTACTTTGTCTTTTTTTTTTTGTACCGAAAATAAACCGAAAATAAACCGAACCGAGCCCTCCTTGTAATTGAACCGAACCGAAATGTGATTTTAGCGTACCGTTACACCCTTAGTCAGCATGGGTTTAGAGCAAAAAACTCTACATCAATGGCTCTCATGGAATTAATGGAACAAATAACTACTGCTGTCGATCAAAAACAATATTGTGTCAGTATTTTTGTTGATTTAAAAAAAGCATTTGATACTATTGATCACACCATTCTCCTTGAAAAACTGAACAAATATGGTATTAGAGGACCAGCATTACAGTGGGTATCTAGCTACTTGAAAGATAGGAAACAATTTGTACAAATAAATGATGTAAGATCTGACCTCTGTAATATCACATGTGGAGTTCCCCAAGGCTCTGTACTTGGACCAAAGCTTTTTATTTTATATGTGAATGACTTGGTAAATGTGTCAGGACTCCTTAAATGTGTACTTTTTGCTGATGATACCACATTTTTCTGTTCAGGCGAAGATATAGAACAAATGTTGGAATTGATAAAGACAGAATTTGTCAAGATACAAACTTGGTTTAAAATAAATAAATTATCATTAAATCTAGAAAAAACTAATTACATGATATTCAGTAATAAAAAGAAAACTGTTGATGTTCCACTCAAAATTGAGGGTGTTGAGATTTGTAGAGTGAGTGAGGTGAAGTTTTTGGGTGTTATCATTGATGACAAACTGACATGGAAACAACACATAAATTCTGTAAGAATAAAAATAGCTAAATCGATTGCAGTACTGTACAAAGTCAGAGACCTATTGAATGATAAAGCTCTGTATTTGTTGTATAACACAATCATTGTTCCACACTTAATCTATTGTATTGATGTTTGGGGGAATGCGTGTAAAACAATCACAAAGCCTATTTTTGTATTACAGAAAAGAGCTGTAAGAATTATCACTAGAAAACATTACTGTCTGTCATCCATCAAATACATTATTTTATCAACTAAAGTTATTGAAGTTCCATGATTTGGTAGACTATAATATTTTATCAGTTATGTATAGAGCTCAAAATAATGCATTACCTTTAAATATCCAAATGCATTTTGTTAAAAGACAAAGTTGTTATAATCTTAAGGGGACAGAGATGTTTGTAAAACCACAATTCAGAACCAGTTTGAAGGGACGTTCTACCTCAATCCAGGGAATTAGATTATGGAATGGCTTGGAGAATGTAGTTAAAAATGCCAAGTCAATGTTTACATTTAAGAAAATGATCAAAACGAATGTGTTAAAAAATATATATATGAAATAGCGTAATGTGTATTGTATTAGTTAGAAAATTAGAAAGAGTTAGTCATTTTGTACTGTTGGTTGAAGATTATTATTGTTTAATCTGATTGTTGGAAAAAAGGGGCAGATATAATAAGATTTATTCTTCTTTCTGCTACCTTTCATTTTTTTATATTTTGTACATTATCATTTATGGGATTGTCTTGTATTGTTTCTTTTGTAAAAAAAATGAACAAATTTAATAAACATAAACATTTCCAAACCTCCACTGTCATCAGGTCATACTGTCTTCCCTTTCTTCATTACTTCATGCTGCTGTGTTCATTTGTCCTCATCTGCTCACACAGACTCGTGTTCGTGCTGTTGTTCAGCGTATTGTGTTTGTAGTACTTTTGCTTAGAGTATTCTTAGTTTAGTGTATTTCTAAGTTCGTAGATATTATTAATGTTTTTCTTTTACAAATTTTACTTTTGTTGGATGTAAATAGGACCCTGTGTACACAATTTTGTTCCACCACATGCAATGAGAATGACAACAAAGAAACTTGACCTTGACCTTGATTCTTTTCAGAGCTTTCCTCACCCTCACTAATCTTTCCCACTTCCTGGTTTACAGTTTCTAGGACCTCTACTCTTCTTTCTCTTCATTCATTAACTCTTCAAAATATTCCTTCCATCTTCCCATCCCTCTCTCCTCACTTGTTAGAACCCCCCCTACCCTCCATTTGTAGCTCGGCTGACAAAGCAGCTAGTCGGGTGACTGAGTGGAATTAGTGTTCCGTTTCAAGCTGTCTGTTTGCCAGCGCAATGTTGCAATTGTTGCCCTTAGATCCAACCTGGCTTTTGACCTTTATAACCACATGACTAATACACAAAAAAAGTTTTGTTGACGTGATCTAAATGTGATGGAAAGGGCAGTGTGAGTGAGTCAGCCTCCCCATCACAGACATCTACACCTCCAGATGCAGGAAGAGGGCCACCTGCATCATGAAGGACCACACTCACCCAGCACACACACTTTTTGCCCCGCTCCCCTCAGGCAGGAGGTTGAGGAGCATTAAATGTAGAACCGCTGACTAGACTGAGGAACAGCTTCTACCCTGAAGCTGTTAGACTCATGAATATCTAACCAGGATAATCGCTGTGATGCCTCTTTAATTGGTGGTGTGTGACTTTTCTGTGCTGCTGTATTCATTCATACCCAGTGGTGTGTGGACTCAAGTCACATGACTTGGATTTGAGTCAGACTTGAGTCGTTAATATTATGACTTTAGACTTGACTTGAAAAAATGTTCAGACTTATCAGAGTTTCTTTATTTGTCATTCCACCACATGGTACATGAGGTGGAATGAAACTGTGTGCACATGGTCCCAGTTATATCCAACAAAAGTATAAAATGTAAAAGAAAAACAGTAATAAGATCTCAGATATGAACTAAGAA
>JBBPBX010000756.1:0-24688 GCA_038048925.1 Garcialebias charrua | reverse complement strand
CTTTTGCTTAGAGTATTCTTAGTTTAGTGTATTTCTAAGTTCGTAGATATTATTAATGTTTTTCTTTTACAAATTTTACTTTTGTTGGATGTAAATAGGACCCTGTGTACACAATTTTGTTCCACCACATGCAATGAGAATGACAACAAAGAAACTTGACCTTGACCTTGATTCTTTTCAGAGCTTTCCTCACCCTCACTAATCTTTCCCACTTCCTGGTTTACAGTTTCTAGGACCTCTACTCTTCTTTCTCTTCATTCATTAACTCTTCAAAATATTCCTTCCATCTTCCCATCCCTCTCTCCTCACTTGTTAGAACCCCCCCTACCCTCCATTTGTAGCTCGGCTGACAAAGCAGCTAGTCGGGTGACTGAGTGGAATTAGTGTTCCGTTTCAAGCTGTCTGTTTGCCAGCGCAATGTTGCAATTGTTGCCCTTAGATCCAACCTGGCTTTTGACCTTTATAACCACATGACTAATACACAAAAAAAGTTTTGTTGACGTGATCTAAATGTGATGGAAAGGGCAGTGTGAGTGAGTCAGCCTCCCCATCACAGACATCTACACCTCCAGATGCAGGAAGAGGGCCACCTGCATCATGAAGGACCACACTCACCCAGCACACACACTTTTTGCCCGCTCCCCTCAGGCAGGAGGTTGAGGAGCATTAAATGTAGAACCGCTGACTAGACTGAGGAACAGCTTCTACCCTGAAGCTGTTAGACTCATGAATATCTAACCAGGATAATCGCTGTGATGCCTCTTTAATTGGTGGTGTGTGACTTTTCTGTGCTGCTGTATTCATTCATACCCAGTGGTGTGTGGACTCAAGTCACATGACTTGGATTTGAGTCAGACTTGAGTCGTTAATATTATGACTTTAGACTTGACTTGAAAAAATGTTCAGACTTATCAGAGTTTCTTTATTTGTCATTCCACCACATGGTACATGAGGTGGAATGAAACTGTGTGCACATGGTCCCAGTTATATCCAACAAAAGTATAAAATGTAAAAGAAAAACAGTAATAAGATCTCAGATATGAACTAAGAAAAACATTATTAACTAAAATACACTCAGCACTGGTAGTATAGAAACAATACGCCGAACAGCAGCACGAGCATGAGTCTGTGTGAGTCTTATGACTTGGACTTTGACCTGTTTACTTCAAAAGACTTGACATTTTACCCATAAACTAAACTAACGTTTAAAAACAGTGGTAAAGTTAGTTTTAGGTTGGATATTCAAGCTCTGTGGACTCTGTGGTGTCTTCGTCTCATTGGATCCGATGCATGCAGCCTGATTTTGTCTGCCCCCTCCTCTGAAGTGCAATGGTAGAAACCAAACACAAAACAGTCCAGCACCACAGCTAAGTCACTACCTGGATATTGCTGATAGACAGATGCCCTCTTGTTCTGGACAATGAACATGCAGACTCTTCCTTCCCTGTTTCTTGTGGACACCAGAGTTTTGTCAGTGCCTGCTTGCAGTGCGCCCGTGGAGCCAGTTTTCAGCTATGGCGGCATCATTTAATGACCTCATTGTGCACAAATGACCAACTTTTGGCCAGTTTGGTCTTTTGAAATGCAGAACAGCTAACTGAAATAACATTCCTGTCATTGTTCACTTCATAGATTTGTTGTTTCTGTCACTCACACATGGACACAAACATCTGTTCACCGAGTGACCAGATGAGAGAGGAGAGGAAATAAATACAGTACACTGTGATGGTTCTTTGGCTTTTTCCCCACTTTTATTGTCTGTCCAACAGATCTCACTTGTAAATGAGTCTTCGAGGCTCAATGTGACTTATCTGTTTAAATAAAGGATGAATGAAAAAAATGTACTGTGGAAATGTCAGCACTTTTTGTTTGGACATGGAGTTCTGCTTTAGCATTTTTCACTGGAGGTTTATTCTGGAAAATTATAGTTTAAACTTTAAAGTATGGCTATTCTTGCAGCTATCAACTGTGCAACATAAAGGTGCAATTTTAGAATGATTTTTGTAACACTTTGTAAGTTCAGTTGCACAAACGTCATCATTATTTGAGATAAATACAGATTTAAAAAAGAACACACAGTCTATTATTTAGCATATAATTGCAACTTCGTTAAAAAATACACTCGAAAGGACTTGAGATACCAAGTTTCAGACTTGGGACTTGACGCTTGCCTAGTCCTGACTCGAGACTTAAAGATCCACTGACGTGATTTTTCTACTATTCATCAAATTGCTCAAAATATATATATATTATCATTTAAATATGTTAGTTTTTGCAAACAAAATGATAAATCACTTTAATTTTGCTTTAAAAGTGATTTTGAACTTCTAGCTGTGTTTAATCGTGGGAAATCCGTTTACACCCGAACGCACCATCTGTGATGTAATATCCAGAGTTGAGGCAGAGCTCTGAGCTTGTCACGGTGTGCGCAGCTCCACATGAAGGAAGTCTGATACAGAATCAGACCTAAATTAGATCCTGTTGTTTCTTGTTCCATCACCCAAACTATTTTCCCCAAAATGAAGACAAATAGCTCAAATCTTCACCTAGATTGATAAATTAGTCAAGTTTTAAAATGTCAGCTATTGAAGAGACTGGAGCCCTCTGCCTCTCACTCTGGACATTACATCACAGATGGTGCATTCAGGTGTAAACGGATTTCCCATGATTAAACACGGCTTGAAGTTCAAAATCACTTTTAAAGCAAAATTAAAGTGATTTATCATTTTGTTTGCAAAAACTAACATATTTAAATGATAAAATATATATATTTTGAGCAATTTGATGAATAGTAGAAAAATCACGTCAGTAAGACTTGAAGATAAAGACTTGAAGATAAAGATTGAGACTTACAGCATACGTGCAAGACGACTTGGTCCTGCCTCATACCTGCTCACCACAGACTCATGTTTGGCCTGCTGTTGCGTGTACATACTTTCATTCCACCTCATGTACCACATGAGATGGTAATGACAATAAAGTTTACTTGAATTTGAAGTGTCTCGATTAAATATGACAAATACAGTGTCTGTGTCAAACACTGTCTGGTTTCTGTAATTTTGCACATTTATGTTTACAACTGTTAAATGACACTAAAGCGCCAGATCGCACTTATAACTTGTTGCCCTAATTTTAAAAGTGACCCCTCTTTCACGCACCGTCTTAAATTGATCTTTTGTTTATCTTTATTGAACAAAATGTGCAAAACAGGATTGTAACTTACAAACATCACCTCTAAAACACAGTGACAAGACACGTGAACAGATTCCGTTACAACACAAATACAAATAAAACAATATAACATGCTGGTGAAGATTCTCAGTCGTCCAGGACATGATAAATCAAAAAAGGCGTTCAATCCAGAACAACTGGACAAATAAAGTCCAGTTGTTCTGTATTAAACGCCTTTTTTGAAAACAATATAATCAGAGATACCTTTTAAGAACAGACTGAATAATGCCAGCCTTTGCTCCTTCTCTTTCCTTTTCTAAGTGCACTTTAAAACAACACACATCAACAGCACATTTGGGGACGGAGGTGTATGTGTCGGGGTCTAGGTTTGTTAATTTTTTATTTTTTTTTATTTTCTTTTCTTCTCTTTCTGACCCCCCCTGGTTCTCTGGCGGCTATTCTGGGGGTGGGGGCCGGTAAGGTGACGGGCGGTCGGGTGTTGTCTTGGACCATGGGCGGGTTTGGGGCCTGGGGGTTCGCCGTGGGCAGGGCTGGCATTGCGCTCCCTCTGGGGCTGCTTGGGCTCGGGTGTCCTGTCCTGTCCTGTCGGCAGGGCGCGGGTTGGGCCGGATCTTGGATGTCTGCTGCTCTCCACCCCAGAATGAATGGGCCTACCTCCTGGGTTTGGATGTGGGCTGCCCCATGTAGGGGGCAGGTACATGTCTTGGACCTGGGGGTATAGAGTGTGTATCGGGATTATGAATGGAACGTGTCGTTATTGTTTGTCTTTCTGTGAGTGAGGGTGAGGATGAGGGTGGGTCTGAATGAGTGTGTCTGTGTATGAATGTTTGTCAGGCTGGGACTTGGGCTGCCCCCTCTCTGATACTTCTGAGGCTACTCAGTGTCGCACTCCTGCCGCGCGGCCCCCTGGTGGGTGTTCCTCTGCCTGCGGGCGTGCTTGGGGCCCTCACTATCTGGGGTTGGGCGCTTGGGCGTATGTCGGCTCGGCCTGGTGGCTGCCTGGTGGGGCTCGGGTCTTCTGGTCCTGTCGGGTCTGGGCCTGAGGGGTGGGCGTCCCCGGTGCCCGGGCCTCGGTGCCCGGCCCTGGGGCTACGTTGGTGCAGCGGGCTCCGGCGGGGGCCTGTGAATTTGTCGCTGTTGACCCCGGGGGGTCATTGTGTGTAGTCACTGGTGGGGCTTCTCCTGTTCTCCCCTTTGGTCGGATCTGGGGAGTTGGTGAGTGGCTCGTCCTGTTCGGGTGGCCCTGGGGACTCTGGGCTCGGGGTCCTTCTTGGGGTCTTGGGCTCTGGTTTCCCCTTTGCCTGCCTCGGGCCTTGGGGGGGCGGATCTCTGATGCCTCACGGTTGCTATTGAATGTTCTATTGGAGGAAACTTTTTCACTTATGCATGCTCACAACCACACGCAAATGGATACAGGGATGTATATGTAGATATATGCAGATATGTAGATGGGTATATGAATGAATATGAATGTATATGTATGTATACTGTATATATGTTTGTGGTATGTATATTTATGGGGATGTGCTGCAGGGTCATGAATGTTATTAGTCTTTATGCATGTGTTGCTGTGTTCTGTCATGTACTTTGCAGGATTGCAGACGGAGGTTGGGTGTGTTTGCCTTGTGCTTTTTTGTGGATAATTGTTGTGTTTTTTGTCTTACTTTCTGTCTTTCCTTTCCTTTCTCTCTATTAAAAATAAATAAAAAATCATATCGGAGTGAGAGGATGGCTATAAGGTGAGAAGGGAGGCCATCTATAAAAGGAAAAAAAAAGAACAGACTGAAAAGAAAATGATTTAAAAAAACAACAAAACAGAAAATGTAAATAAAATAAAAGTTAGTCAGAGGATTCCGGAAAACACAATTAATTAGAAAGAAAGAAATTAGCTTATTATTATTATTATTATTATTATTATTATTATTATTATTATTATTATTATTATTATATATAAGAGAGAGAGATAAGAGATTTATTTATTAACATTGCACCAGTTAATTAATACAACGTGATTATGTAGCACAGTCGTCCAGAGAGGGAGAGTATGCAAGCTGCAGCATTTCCAAACACATGACATGTTCTTCTGCGCGGCCGCGCTCATCCGTCTCCGGATGAAGGTCAAACAGATATGGAAAAAGGAAAAACACAATAGGTATCATTTGTGATATTCAAAAAAAGAATCTATCAAAGATTGCCTTAAGACACTCTATGATAAAGTCCCAAAAACTCTATCAGCAATAAGCACAACCAGACAAGACATTGTTGCAGATTTGACGACATGCAAGGAGATCAAAAGAGTCTGTGAGCAGCACTTCAGATAACACAGTTCAGCAGTTGTTAACCTTGGCGCCTCCGAGCGCACTCCCAGAGACCTCTGGGGAGGGAGGGGGGGGGTCAGCAGTGTCTCTCAGCTTCACTCCAGGAGAATAGTTCCTAGCAAACGGCCTTCTTCTTTTCCAAGGTCGAGCAGAAACTAGATTAGATAGTTATTGTTTATCTTCAATCCAGGCCACAGTGTTCTTTTTGACTGCAGCCTTCCAGAGTCCAGGTGCTGTTCAGGTCCAAAATCGCCGAATCAAATGAGTTTCCGAAGCTACGAACCCCCATCCGTGCCCTGATTAATGCCGGGCGGCTGTAAACGAGTTCCAAAGCGCACCGCAGGTCCACGGTGGTCTACCGCTCCCATTGTGCGGTTCAGCTCGTACAACAGCTGGGTTGAGGAGCTCACAGCCCGGATCAGAGACTCTTGCTGATCAGGAAGTTTGGCCAGTGCGCCGATAGCTGCCGAAGTCTTCCTGATCTTCCAGTAACAGACAGCTCCGCTCACGCCAAAAAACAGAGCAGCTGCCACCAATATCCCAATAATCCACAAATCTTCCACGTCTTCGACAGACAGGACGGTCAAACACATGGGTTGCCACTGTCCCCAGGAGTCCATCATGTATCCGACAGCGTGCGTGTCAGAGGGGCAAACCGCTTCTCCTGGCCCGGTCCGCTTCGTGGAAAAAATCTTATCTATAGATGAAACAGCCCAATTTATTAAATCCATCGCAAATTGGTTCGAGTGAGCGCTGAAGAGTCACGGACGAGACAAAAAGCAAGCAGGGAGGAGGAAAAGTTAGGGAGGGTAGGAGCAAAAAGATATGCGACTTGCTTTGTCGAGAGCCGGAAGAAGAATTATTATTATAAATTATTAATATTATTATTATTATTATTATTATTATTATTATTAAGCAGTTTAAGGGAATCAATCAGATAGTTTAGTTCTGTCTGAAAATGAATAAAATTCAGTATCGAATTTGCATATTTTTGTTTGTGGATGAAAATGTTTGCATATAAAATGATAAAATTGAGAGTATATGTTCAAACTTGCAATTTTCAGAGTTATTGTAGCAAATAATATTTTGGAGATTTAATGAGCATGCAATTTTAGTCGATTTTAAAAATGTAAGATTCAAGGTCATATATCACAACTAAAAAACAAAAGCGATGTTGTTTCTAAGTTTTTATTCTACAAAAAGTACAAGAGGCATTGATATCTGTGAATTTGGCAATCAGTTCACGGGATGTTTATTATGTAAAATTTTAAAGTGTACTTCTTTGGCTTTGTTAGAGATACAGAATTTGTGAGGTAAGAGCTGCCAGGCCCGTCTCTAGTTTATGTCATCAATTTGAGCTCTCCAATAAAATGTATCCGAGTACCACACTTTTTTTCTTATGAAAGCACTGGTGTATGTGTCTATTGTTACATTTTTTTTATCTGCCTGTTTAATTCCTTCCAATGTGAGCGTGGGTAGAGTTTTCATAAATTCACTGTAACACATATGACTTTTAACCAGTTGAATGAATAGCTTTGTTTATCATACTAAATTCTCTGAAAGGAATAGGAAAACCACGGACAGACATAAAGTTCTCTTACGAGATATTGCCATTATTATCAAAAAGATTAAGGATGTCTTTTTTGAACCAGTTAAGAAAAAATTATGGATTTGTTCCTGATCAGAATATTGCATTTATTCCAGAGGAGAGCTTTATGGGGTAAAAACTAAAAATTGTGGACAAAAGCCAAATTCCAAGCTAGAAGGGCATGCTGATGAAAATCTGGACAATTTGATGGATAATTTGTTGGGTAAGAACTAAATTTCAAAAGGAAAGATGTTTTTTTTTAAATTGCAAATACATACAAGAACAAAATAGAACAACACAGAACTAATTATAAACACAAATACAGCAATCAGGGTATTACAGAACATAAAACGGTATTTTGCTAAGTTAAAATCAAATCGGTGCTCGAGGGTTGTAGTTCTTCAAAGGCAGTTATCATTTGAATGGCTTTAGCATTTGAGCTTCCTTTTATGGATTCTATATAAATATTTATAGAAGATAATAAAATCTGGAAGTTAGGCTTTTGTTGTAAATATTTGGAGGTGTGTATATGATATTTACCGTAAATAATAAAAAAATTAACAACATATAAAGATTCAGTTTTAACAAGGTCACATTTCTCCATCCCAAATAAAACATGCTTTTCTGTTAAAGTGATATTCACATTCTTTCGATAAAAAAAAGACATGTCCCTCCAGAATATCTTGGTGTGTGACAACAATCCCAAAACAAATGAACAAGCTCTTCTTCGTGATTTTTACAAAAAGTACACATAGGATCCAAGTCCCATTTATATATTTTTATCAAAAATGCTTTGTTCTACTTCCGGCACTCGGCGAAGCAGGTCGCATCTCTTTTTGCTCCTCTCCCCCCTAAGTTTTCCTCCTCCCTGCTTTTGCATTTTGTCTCGTCTAACTCTTCAGCGCTCACTCGAACCAATTTGAAATGGATTTATTTACGTGGGCTGTTTCCTCTATTGATAAAATTTTTTCAACGAAGCACACCGGACCAGGAGAAGCGGCTTGCCCCTTCGACACGCATGCGGTGGGATACACTATGGACTCGTGGAGCGAGTGGAAGCCAATGTGTCTGACCGTTCTCTCTGTCGAAGACGTTGAAGATTTGTGGATTATTGGAATATTGGTGGCAGTTGCTCTGCTTTTTGGGATCGGCGGATGTTTCTGCTACTGGAAGCTGAGGGAGGCTGCCGCGGCGATCAACGCGCTGGCGAGACTTCCTGCTCAACAAGATTCTCTGATCCGGGCTATGACCTCAACGAGCCAGCTGTTGTACGAGCTGAACTGCACGGTGGGAGCAGCGGCGGACAGCCGCGGACCTGCGGTGCGCTTTGGGACTCGTTTACAGCCGGCCCATCAGGGCACAGATGGAGATTTGTAGCTCGGAACCTCACATGATTCGGATTTGGACCTGAACAGCACCTGGACTTCAAGGCTGCAGTCAAAAGTACACTGTAGCACTTTGAGATCTGTTTGATGTAAAGTGCGTTATAAATAAAAGTTATTATTACTGTAGCCTGGCCTGAAAATAAATAAAGCGACTAATCTAATCTGGACTGTGAGCAACCTTGAAAAAAGAAGGCTGTCTGCAATCTTCTCCTGGAGTGAAAGCTGTTGAGAACTCGCTGCCCCCCACTCCCCCCCAGAGTTCTCCGTGTGCTTTCAGATGGAGCCGAGCTGAATGCCATCTACAGACTGTGCTTATCTGAAATGATTTTCACGGACAATCTCCCTGCTTGCCATGAACTGCAACATGTCTTGTCTTATTCGTGCTAAAGCTGGTAGAGTTTTTTAGACTTTATCATGGAGTGTCCTAAGACAAATTGTGATATTCTTTTTTGAATACCAATGATTACCCGACTGTATGTTCCTTTTTCGTATCTGATTGTTGGTGGCGCGGTTTTATACTGCTGCGGCTTGCGTGCGTACGTCCCTCTTCGGATGCTGCGCGCGCCAATTGCAAAACTTTGTACCTTGGTGCAAATATGCCAATAAATATATATTCTATTCTTCTATTCTATTAACTGGATAACAACTGTGAATAATTTTGTATGAAATGGACATGACAAAGAAAAGGTTTATCTTGAAAGTTTGGATTCTGGATCACTTCCACCAACGACCCAAGGTCTCATTACTCTGATCCCTAAACCACAAAAAAGACAAGCTGCTTCTTGACAACTGGCGACCAATCACATTACTCCAAAATGACTATAAAATTATTGCAGGTTGTACTGCTAAAAAAATTAAAAGTACAGTACTCTTGAAGAAGTGGTTGATGAAACTCAGTCTGGATTCATACCAGGTAGACATATAACTAATAACATCAGACTTATATTAGACATGTTAGATTACTCCGATTTAATAGAGGGGGATGGTTTCATACTATTTCTAGATTTTTTTAAAGCATTTGACACTGTCGAACATACATTTCTGTTTAAAGCACTAGANCACATAGGATCCAAGTCCCATTTATATATTTTTATCAAAAATGCTTTGTTCTACTTCCGGCACTCGGCGAAGCAGGTCGCATCTCTTTTTGCTCCTCTCCCCCCTAAGTTTTCCTCCTCCCTGCTTTTGCATTTTGTCTCGTCTAACTCTTCAGCGCTCACTCGAACCAATTTGAAATGGATTTATTTACGTGGGCTGTTTCCTCTATTGATAAAATTTTTTCAACGAAGCACACCGGACCAGGAGAAGCGGCTTGCCCCTTCGACACGCATGCGGTGGGATACACTATGGACTCGTGGAGCGAGTGGAAGCCAATGTGTCTGACCGTTCTCTCTGTCGAAGACGTTGAAGATTTGTGGATTATTGGAATATTGGTGGCAGTTGCTCTGCTTTTTGGGATCGGCGGATGTTTCTGCTACTGGAAGCTGAGGGAGGCTGCCGCGGCGATCAACGCGCTGGCGAGACTTCCTGCTCAACAAGATTCTCTGATCCGGGCTATGACCTCAACGAGCCAGCTGTTGTACGAGCTGAACCGCACGGTGGGAGCAGCGGCGGACAGCCGCGGACCTGCGGTGCGCTTTGGGACTCGTTTACAGCCGGCCCATCAGGGCACAGATGGAGATTTGTAGCTCGGAACCTCACATGATTCGGATTTGGACCTGAACAGCACCTGGACTTCAAGGCTGCAGTCAAAAGTACACTGTAGCACTTTGAGATCTGTTTGATGTAAAGTGCGTTATAAATAAAAGTTATTATTACTGTAGCCTGGCCTGAAAATAAATAAAGCGACTAATCTAATCTGGACTGTGAGCAACCTTGAAAAAAGAAGGCTGTCTGCAATCTTCTCCTGGAGTGAAAGCTGTTGAGAACTCGCTGCCCCCCACTCCCCCCCAGAGTTCTCCGTGTGCTTTCAGATGGAGCCGAGCTGAATGCCATCTACAGACTGTGCTTATCTGAAATGATTTTCACGGACAATCTCCCTGCTTGCCATGAACTGCAACATGTCTTGTCTTATTCGTGCTAAAGCTGGTAGAGTTTTTTAGACTTTATCATGGAGTGTCCTAAGACAAATTGTGATATTCTTTTTTGAATACCAATGATTACCCGACTGTATGTTCCTTTTTCGTATCTGATTGTTGGTGGCGCGGTTTTATACTGCTGCGGCTTGCGTGCGTACGTCCCTCTTCGGATGCTGCGCGCGCCAATTGCAAAACTTTGTACCTTGGTGCAAATATGCCAATAAATATATATTCTATTCTTCTATTCTATTAACTGGATAACAACTGTGAATAATTTTGTATGAAATGGACATGACAAAGAAAAGGTTTATCTTGAAAGTTTGGATTCTGGATCACTTCCACCAACAATGACCCAAGGTCTCATTACTCTGATCCCTAAAACACAAAAAAAGACAAGCTGCTTCTTGACAACTGGCGACCAATCACATTACTCCAAAATGACTATAAAATTATTGCAGGTTGTACTGCTAAAAAATTAAAAGTACTCTTGAAGAAGTGGTTGATGAAACTCAGTCTGGATTCATACCAGGTAGACATATAACTAATAACATCAGACTTATATTAGATATGTTAGATTACTCCGATTTAATAGAGGGGGATGGTTTCATATTATTTCTAGATTTTTTTTAAAAGCATTTGACACTGTCGAACATACATTTCTGTTTAAAGCACTAGAAGTATTTGGATATGGACAAATCTTTATTAAAAGCTGTCAAATGTTATATAAGAATTGTAATGCATCTATAAAATTATCACATGGCTGCTCCAAAAGATTTTATTTGAAAAGGGGTCTCAGACAGGGGTGTCCAGTCTCCCCATACTTATTCCTTCTGGCAATGCAAATTCTCTCTGTTAAAATCAAAGAAAAAATTACAGGAATTAATGTTGCAAACAGATTCTAATTTCCCAGCTTGCTGATGATACAGCTCTTTTTTTTAAAGAATACATGTGAAATAAAAAATTCAATTGAAATCACCTTTTCCAATGCCTCTGGCTTGACTCTAAATCTAAACAAATGTGAATTACTTTCTAGAAAAGGAAAGATGTGGTTTGATACGAAGATTTTTTTTTATTTTTTATTTATAGAAAAAACAAGTACAGAAAAAACTTACAATGTCAAACATGGCTCGAGACTTAAGGCATGCATAGCATAAAAGAGAATAAAGGCACATAAACAATCTTAAACGCGTCATGCGGAATTGCTGTGACGTCATGACGTAGCACGTTCATTTGTTTACTGTAGCCTCAGCGTGGAGGGGGGGCGCTAATGGCACAGATTTTTTTAATGTATTTTTTAACTGTAAACATCTTCCTGGCAGTGAGCAGCTTAACGTAGAGGTGGACACGCGGTAAGGCCGAGTTATAAAAATAGAATGTTGTTTTGGCTCGACTCCGTCCGAGAGGCTAAAACCTGACGATGCTAATGCTAGCTCGGCTAGTCAGCAGCTCGGCACACTCTTGACTCGAGTGACAGATAGTTTTAGTTTGGTGTCGTCGTGTTTTTGTCCCCGCAGCTGCTTGAACTTTGTTACTGACGCAGCGGGGAGTGTGAATGTTCGTGTTGGGTTTTTCCCTCCTCCAGCTCGAGGCTGTTGTTGTTGTTGTTGTTTACTGAGTGAGCTCACTGTGGAGTGGATGGGTGGAGTTCTTCATGAGCACAGGCTGCAGCACCAGTAGGTGTCTGTTCTCCTCACGGTGTGGGTCATCATGGTGCCGAGGAGGAGCCGCTGGAAGTCCCGACACAAACACAGCTGGCTCCGAGCCTTGTTCTGGATGACGTGTGCGGCGACCCAGTTGGTTTGCGGCACCGGAACCGTGGTGGTCCAGAAAGAAGCGGAGTTTGACGTGACCTACAACGACACGGTCACCAGCCAGAACCAGACCGTGTACGCCTTCAACCACACCATCTCCTGGAACAAGGTGGGTGCTCCCGCTGCGAGCAGAACCTTTTGTCCATGTGGGTCTTGACTCTCTCTGTGTGTGTGTGTGTGTGTGTGCGCTCGTCAGACGGAGGGGGTCCGCGTGTCCGTGGACGTGCTGCAGCAACAGGTGGAGAGCCCCATCCTGTTCGTGATCCGGCAGAAGCAGACCGTCATGTCCTTTCAAGTCCCCCTCATCCTGAGAGGCCTGTGAGTGACACCTGTCAGAACCAGAACCAGTGGATGTGTTTTTATTGTCATGCCAGATCCTCGGCCTCCCAGTTCAAGAGTTGAGGAATAAGAACCTGTTGACCATGTCACAGCACTTTGCATTTAACAAGTTTTAAACCAGTCGGCACTCAGCGGACCTGTTCCTGCCCAACTGGGTTTTAAAGCAGACCCTTGTAACCATCTGATCCTGTTGTTTGTTTTTCCATTTGAACGAGCAGGACTTCAGATCATGTGATTTTGTAGATTTGGTCATGAGCAAAGGTGAGGGGAAGCCTGTCGGTCTGCTAGCATTGGTCTAAACAAATTATTTCAATTTAAAAAAGCTTTAAATGAGACCGAGATTACCTGTCAGGGTTCAAAACTAGAATAAAATACAACGTGTGGGGATGAATAATTTTTATGAATAATGTTTTACACCATTTTCCATAATAATAATAATATTGAATGTAATTTATAACACACTTTTCATTAACAAAAGTCTCAAAGTGCATTAAATTATGTAAAACGTTGTCATCTTCACAAAAAAAGTAAAACATTTCTGCATATTTTTAAAGAGTGCCATTAAAGACTCAACAAATGTTCTTTGATGAATGTTCAGAAGTTTTTATTAATGAACTAGTAAAACATCTTTATTTACCTCAAAGATGGAGTTTGCTACAAACGATAATAATTTCCTATATTATGCTAGTTATATTATTCATAGTGATGAACTGTTTACAAGACAGTGGTGAGACTAGCTATGTTGGAGACAGTGTCATAATAATAATAATAATAATAATAATAATGAATTCAATTTATAACGCACTTTTCATTAGTGAAAATCTCAAAGTGCTACACACATTGAATGCTACACACATTCATAAACCGGTAGCGGCAGACTACCATGCAAGGTGCTTTCCAGTCCTACCGGTCATTGACAAAAAGACAGGAGAAAGAACTGGAAGTAGCAGAAATGAAGATGCTGAGGTTCTCCTCAGGAGTGACAAGGATGGATAAGATCAGGAATGAGATCATCAGAGGTACAGCACATGTTGAACAACTGGGAGATAAAGTTAGGGAGGCCAGACTGAGATGGTTTGGACATGTCCAGAGGAGGGACAGTGGGTATATTGGTAGAAGGATGTTAGAAATGCAGCTGCCAGGAAAAAGACAAAGAGAGATATATGGATGCAGTTAGAGAGGACATGGAGGTAGTTGGAATGAGGACAGAGGATGCAGAGGACAGAGATGGAGGAGGATGACTCGCTGTGGAGACCCTTAAAGAGGAAAAAGCTGAAAGAAGAAGATAGTGATGAACTGTTACCATCATTTTACTGGTACAGTAGTGAGAACAATTGTAGATGAATCAAACAGTCTTGAGTTTTTGAAAAAGTATTTTTTTGCACCTTCTGAAAACTCAAGCTGCTTCTGTTTAATATGATCAAAGATGCAGATTTGTAATGTTCCAACCCACTTGTACAAAAAATAGATTTGATTTTCAGGTGATGGCCTTGTCTGGCACGAGAATCACACGTTCAGTTGTTGGTCACCACCCAGAGTAACAAACCTACAGATGTGACTTTTAGGGGAAAATGGTACATTGACGCATGTCACTGCTGTGTGGTGATGAGAGGACACATCCATTATAATCTGACACAATCAGATGGGAGTCTGAGTGCAGCAGATTATTGTATGTGTTCAATTCTGTGGTCTTTGTCCCCTGTATTGTGATGCAGTGATTTTGGTTGCGTAACAGCAGAACTGCCCTGTTGTCATGGTGGTGCTTGGTCAGGTGTGTTTCTGACATGAAACTTTCACTTCCTCCTTGGAGATTCACAAGCTCAGTTTTCAGGAACCGCTGTTCTTGTAAACGACTGAATGACCACGGTATGTTTTGAAACCACAAACGTTTGTTTCCAGCAGTTTGCAGCTATAGTTCAGCCAGAGCTGCGTCCTAACTCAGTGTGCTTCTAGACGACTGATGATGATATGTTTATAATCTGATTCTAAACTTGCAGTACATGAAATCTGTTCCTGTTCTAGTGCTCTAATAAAAAGTCCCTCTTATGTAAGAATTTTCACTTTGTGTTTTGATGTCTATTTCTCTTTTGTAATTTAGAGGAAAACAAGAGGTACACGCCAACGTCCCTCGTCACTGAGGGAGTTACAAAGTGAATGTTTGTAGTTGTCAAGATTTTGACTGAAATTGAACAGAGGATGCAATAAACATTAATGTTTTAGGTGCAAGATATTCAAGTGGGTAGGAGTTAAGGCCCCAGTATAGCTCTGCGTTCAGCCGAACGTCGCTCTACGCGAACGTTCTGTGCGCAGGCAGTTCACAGTATAGCTCTGAGTTTGTTCTCGCGTTAATGCTCGCGTTTTCGCTCCAAATTCTTGACGTCATTTGAGCAGCAGCAGGGCAGAGCGTTTACGGTACCTACGGGACAAATTGAGGTCGCTGATTGGTCATTTGCTGACACGCCTACTGAATTGATTGACAGGTCGGGTGGGGAAAAAAGCCTGGCCAGCCGCAGCGGTGTTCTGTGTTTATATGTTAATAAAAAATGTTCTAAAAAATAAAATAAATCAGGGAGCGCTGGTCCAGCACACCAGGAAATCTGCAGAACCTCCTGCAGCCACGTTGTACCCGAGTTTAATTCGCTCATGACAAATTCATTCATTTCCTCATCATTTCAGTCATGGAGTCAGCGGAGGAGGAAGCGATCACTTGACTTTTGGCAAAAAAACAAAAGAAAAGTCCAGATCAGGGATGAAGAAGGGGAATTTTATACATTTGTGTCGCATACAAAACAGTCCGGCGCCGGGCAGTTTATTGTGAGACAACGCGCATGCGTTCGCAGTCGTAAAATTTGAGCTTGGCGCGTTCGTGCCAGCGTTCAAACGCTTGTGCCTCTGCATTCGAACGGTGTCGAGCGGCGTTCAGCCGAACGCAGAGGTATACTGGGGCCTTTACACTGTGGAGAAGAACAGACGGAGGTTATTTTGTTTGTTTTGCTTGTTCAAGGCTGAACAGAGTGAAGGATCCATCACCAGAAGCAACGGGGGAGCCGGGGGTGGCCAATGGTGGCCTTTTCCACCATTGAGTAATCTTTGGCCACCCAACTCATTTGAAGAAATTATACTTTTAAGCATTAAATTGAACAAGAAAGCAGTTTCCTAAAATGTGAGACGTGGCTGCTTTACATCCATTTTATATATGTAGCCTATGTGTGTGTGTATGCCGTGTGAATATTCAAACTTCAAAACTTACTTTGGAGTGACTGAACCCCAAAACTTCAGGTCCAGTTTTTCCCTGCCGTTCAACACCATCTGTTTTATTTATTTTTTCTTCTCTCAATCTTCAGCTACCAGAGGAAGTACCCTTACAAACACATCGCTCGAACGTTGTGCCAACCTCCGACGCGGGCCCTCTCTGAGACCCAGTACTTTTTTGTCGACGTGTCTACACTGTCAGGCCAGGGTACAAACTACCTGCTGCGGGTCAGCCGCGTGGAGAGCTTCACCCTGCAGTGAGTGCTCTGATAACACAAACGCTGCAGGAGAAAACACCAGAGTTTTTACTATTTTTTACAAGGTGAAGTTTCCTGCAGTGGCTGACGAGTTGTTTTCTTTCTGTTCACAGGACGGACAAGAAATTCACCTTCACTGCATCACCGTCACAGCCTCAGGTAAACCAGCCTGATCCCTGTGTTCAGAATCTTGTCACACAAATACACACAGCAGACTACCGGTACGTGGCCATGGGCGTGGTGGAAGGTGTGTATGGGGGAAGTAGGCGAACAGGAAGCTGACTGGAGGGATTTAACAGTTTTTACAGTTTCTCAAAGAGCAGATAAGTCTCTTTATCACCTGCCCGGCACCTCCAAAGGCTAAAGGTTAATCTTGGTTGTCACCTTTGCAGATACTGAGCTAAATGTGGTTTAGTAGCAGTTGAATATCATCCTCAACACTCCATGCACTGTCACACCTTTGAATAACAATGTTTAGAAGGTTTAGTTAGTTTATTTAAATCAGTATTAATGTTTTGTGTTTTTACAACTTGTGCGTTATAAAATGCTCCCGGTGCTGTTTATCCTGACTAGGGGTGTAACGGTACGCTAAAATCACATTTCGGTTCGGTTCAATTACAAGGAGGGTTCGGTTCGGTTAATTTTCGGTACAAAAAAAAAAGACAAAATAAAGACTTACAAAATGTTTATTTTGAAAATATGCCAAAAATATGTTTGTATTGTATTGTAGTAATAAATAAAAGTGACCCATTTGGATGATATTTTAAATAAACAGCACTCTACAATAAATAAACTATATGAACAATAATACAAATCTTAATAAATACAATAACAGTCAGAACCAGAACAATAAGCAGCAACAGACTGTTTACAATCTAACTAATCAAGTTTTTGTCCAGTAGCAGCAGTGTGGCTGTATTTGTCCTCATTACTGTACTCACAACTTCTTCTTGGACCTGTTCCTCCAGGACAGGTCCTGGAAAAGTTCAGAGTTCAGTTCAGTCATCACACACTTCTTAGCTGCAGGTGGATTTCGCTGAAGTGGATAAGAGAGCAGCTACCTCTGTCACAGACTGGAAATAAAAAACAAAAGAGGTAAAAAAAAAAGTTAATAAGATTATGATTAAAAAAATATATATTATTTAGATAATAATAATAAAAGAACAATACCTCTTGAACGGTTGAATCTCTCACTCTTCATCATCATGGCAGGGCTTTAATCTGGTCCAGGGCTTGTTGTTGACAACATCAGTTAGTTTTTTCATAAAGAGCTGAACTTTTTGAAGTGTTGACATGATGAATGTCTCATAGCGACGCTCAGCAACTTTAAAGCCTGCGCATATAACAACGTTCAGACTTAGATTCAGAGATTTAAAAACTCATACAGCTTGTGTTATTGCTCTGGACCGCTCTGATTACCTGATGAAGTAGTTTTAATACAGCTGCTGTTTCTTCGTTCACGTTCGGATGACATAGTTTCAAGCGTGTTCACGTTAGACGTGTTGCTGCAGATCCAGTCTTCATGAAACAAAGTCCACACAAGCTGCGTGTACGCTAGTCTTTTAACAAGAAAGCTACGTTCACAAACAGGAGACCGCACAAGATGCTAACGGGTAAGTGCTGCGCGTGCCGCGCGATAATAGCTCCGTGCTGAAACGCGCCCAGGAAATTTTGTTCCGCGGTGCATATATTCCCCTGTTAAAAACGTTTAATGAGTGAAAAAATAACCGAAACGGTACGCAGGTGGACCGAACCGAACGTGGTGTACCGAAACGGTTCGTTACACCCACTACAACCGTTACCTGCCTAATCCTGACTGCTTTGATTTCTTTACGATATTTTTCTGTTATGCCACGTTCCCACCAAACGCGCCGAAGCAGCCACTTTACATGCAAAGTCTATGTGGAGGCGCTGCTAGGCGCGGCGCGTCTTGAGCATTTCAAGCAGTGCGGCAGCGAGCAGCAGTACTTTCCCACGCACGCGCGCGTCCAAAGCAGACGAGGCGTCGAGCAGCCAAAGTTCATTCAAATGAACTTTGGCTGCTCGACGTGTCGCAGCAACCAATTGGGAGAGCCTCTACTATGTGATGATGCAACAACGACGGGACTGTTTTTGGACTTTTTGAACTTACCCCAACGAGCCTCCATGAAGAAACCAGCCTCCGGTAAGAAACTTGTCATTTTTACAGTTGCTGCTGTCCGCTCGAGCATACTATCACCCCAAACATAAAAAAAACGTTTTAATCTCAACAAAGACTTTAGGAGCTGCAGTTCGGCTCGTAGAAAACCCACTCAAGTAGTAACGAGGCTCACGTACAGCTGATTTTATCTGCCCAGTGTACAGAAAACAACACAAATCTGACCGGGAAGGGAGCCAGACGCTGCTCCCACTGCGCGTCATCAGACGCGTTCTGTGTGAACAGACATCTGTTGACAAGCAGCAAACACGGTGCGTTGGGAGCATTTTGACGCGTTTGGTGGGAACGTGGCATCAGTGGTTCGGACTTGCTGCTGATGACAAGTTAAACAAAAGCCTGTGATTGTTGCTGCCCTCATACTTTATGTGTTGTAGCTGCCATCAAGGGCAGATCTCATTTTATGCATTATTCAATATTCAGTTAAAGAGAGCAATAAATATTAGTGTTTAATATAAAACATTTAATAATCGATAAGTAACAACTTTCAGTAATTTATGTTGTTAAGGTTCATTTTTTGTGTTAAAATGCATTGAAATGTATGGGGGAACGTATATTTTGTTCCGCATGCCACGTTGTTTCCCTTGGAGTAAGATTGATTGACACAGTTGCCATGGAAACCGTTAGAGAACCGTTACTGCAGAAGAGACTACTACAAGAAGTTCCCCCTGAAGACAAAGGGGTGTTTTACGTTTCTTTTTGTAAGAAGAAGCTGTAGAAAATCGTCTTTATTCCTCTGGAGTTAATGTGGCCAATGAGGTATGATTTATTGTTTTATTTGTGTATTTTACAGTACAGTATTTGTCTTTTATTTCTGTAAATCTTTATTTGCCGTGAACTAATTTAGGTCTGTGTTTCTTTTTAGTTCTGACGGCATTTATGGGGCATTAAGTTAAGTTGTCTACAATAAATGTCTGTTAAAACCCAAGAACGACGTTGATCCATGAATGAACTCGAGAGGAGTAACAGTCAGAACTCAGCCTTTCCTGCCGCTCCGTGCTACAGTCAGAACTCACGCCTGGTCGTGTCGCAGTCAAAGTCAAGCCTGCGCGTCCACAGTGAGAAGTTAACGGTTGAGAAGTCAACGGCTCAACGGCTGAGTACGTGCGTCAGAGAACACCTGCTGCTGGAATCTGAGAACGCCTGCTAGTGCTGGAGTCCAGGAGCAGAGAGGAGCAGAGAGGAGGAGAAGGAGGAGGGAAGCCCCCGCTACAGCTGGAGCCGACAAGGAGCCCTCGCTGAACGGTGACGTCACTCTCTGGGATCAAAGGAAGACGTGCTGTGCTGCAAGCAGCATCACCCAAATCAGAAGCAGCAGTGTCCAGGAGTTTAGCGTGGTTGATCTACTCAAGTAACACCTTTAAGATAAGTTAATGGTGAACAGTTGAATTAACCTAGCTAACTTTAAGGGACTCTGTTAAGTGCTTAAAAGGGTAACCTGCTGTAAAGGGCACAAGTTTAAAGTTAAGAAGTTGTTTGTTTCATACAAACAAATTAAGTGTGAACAAAAGAAGAAAAAGTGTGCATTAAGTTGTATAATTTTGTTTGACATTGAAATTATTTTCTGTTTGTAACAAATGAAAGATTTTTTATTCTGATTTAAGGTTTATAATACCACACTTAACTTGATCTTTGAAGAGAAAATTATTTCAGTTTGTAAATATATTCAAAGGGTGGTATTTAAAAGGGAAATTAAACTCAACACATTTAGGTTCATTTTGAAAAGAAAGGAAGAACGGGATTATTCAAGTTTATAAACACATTAAAGGGTAGTATTTAAGCTAAGTTAAAACTACAGACTTTAATACAAGGACACCAACGTTAAACTGAATTAATAAGGCCCAAAGTAAACAATGAACAGTGAGAAAGCCATGCAAAAAGACTGTGATGCTGAATCGGTGAGATGGAGCGAAGCTAGCTCTGTGTTCACCTCAAGAGCCTCCCAAAGTTCTAAACAACCAAGTGCACGTTCAAGCTACTCAAGCAAGCTGTCTGTCAAAAGGCAAGAAGCAGCAGCAGAACTGGCTGCAATGGAAGCTACTCTAAAGATAATGGAAGAAATGGAATCTGAAAGAAAGAAACTCGAAGAGCTTGAATTAAAAAACAAAGAAAGGCTTGCAAAACAAGAAGCAGAGAACGCTGAAACTCAAAGAGCATTAGAGCAAAGGAGAAGAGAGCTTGAACGTTTAGAAACTGTAAAGCAAATGAACGCTGCCAAAGCACGGCTGAAAGTGTATGAGCAAGAATGCAACTCGGATGATGAAATATCAGGGCTTCTGCATGGTACGAGCAAACCAAGAAGGACCACATCAAATCCAATAAGCCCGCCTGAACCAAAGCTTGCATCTTCAAACCTCAATCCAAGTGCACAACCATTTATTAGGTCACAAGTCACCTCAAGTCAGCAACCTAGTTATGCCACACAAGAAGATGGAATAATGGTACTAGCCAAGGTTTTAGCAGAGTCCATTAACGTTAGCCGTCTACCAGTTCCAGAACCCGCTGTTTTCAGTGGTGATCCTATCAAGTACAAGGACTGGAAAATTTCTTTTCAAATGCTTATTGAAAGAAAGAACATCCCAGTAAGTGAAAAGATTTACTATCTTCGAAAGTATGTTGGTGGTCCCGCAAGAAAGGCTATCGAAGGTTACTTCCTGCTGGAAACAGATTTGGCATACCACACAGCTTGGAACACTCTGGAGGAAAGATATGGAAGTTCATTTATGATCGCCAAAGCCTTCAGAGATAAGCTTTCATCATGGCCGAAAATTGGACCAAGGGACAGTACTGAACTAAGAGAGTTCTCAGACTTTCTCAGGAGCTGTGAAGCAGCAATGTCTCAGATAACAAGTCTTGAAGTTCTAAATGACTGTAGTGAGAACCAGAGAATGCTCAGCAAGCTTCCTGATTGGCTTACAGCAAGATGGAATAGAAAAGTCATTCAGATTGAAGAGGAGTATGGTTCATTTCCAACATTTAGCAACTTTGTTGACTTTATCACAAGAGAGGCCAAGATAGCGTGCAACCCAGTGACATCGCTACATGCACTTAAAGCAAATGACTCAGAGAAGCTGAAACCCTTAAAGGCTCAAAGTGTTGGAGCAAAGGTGTTTGCAAGCAGCTCAGAAGAGAAAACAGAAACAAACAAATGTGTATTCTGTGAAAAATTAAATCACAGCATTCACACATGTCGAAAGTTTATGGAAAAGACGCTAGTTGAAAGAGTGGAGTTTGTGAAGCTAAAAGGACTGTGTTTTGGATGTCTCAGCTTTGGACACCTGTCCAAGAAATGTGAAAGAAGGAATATCTGTAACACCTGCAAGGGAAAACACCCAACGTGCCTACATGAAGAACGAGACAAAGAATTCAAAAGAAATAAGGACAGAGATAAAGAACAAAGAGAAATTAAAGGGATGAAAGAAGCCATGGAAACCAAACAAACCAAAGAACAAAGTAAAGAAACTTTAAGTGAGGCAATCTCAAACCGTGTGATCCAAGGTGACAAGAGTGATCTCACATCTACAGTGATTCCAGTTTGGTTATCCACAGTAAGCAACCCAGAAAAAGAAATGCTAGTATACGCCCTTCTGGACACTCAGAGCGACACTACATTTGTTTTGCAAGAAAAGGCAGACGTTCTGGATACAGAAAAGAGAGATGTAAAGTTAAAGCTCTCTACATTGTCATACAAAGAGGAAGTTGTTCCAAGTCAAAGGATCTCAGGGCTACAAATCAGAGGTTTCTACTCATCAAAGAAAATCTCCCTTCCTACTACCTACACAAGAGAGTTCATCCCTGCCAATTTAAACCATATTCCCACACCCAAGACGGCGAGAGCATGGCCACATTTGGAGCACCTTGCTGATGAAATAGCACCTCAGATTGAATGCGATGTTGGTCTGCTGATAGGTTATAACTGTTCACAAGCACTGGTACCTAGAGCAGTTGTGTCAGGAAAAGACAATGAGCCTTTTGGCCAAAAGACAGATCTCGGCTGGACAATAGTTGGAGGTGTTGATCCTTGTGTGAACTATGGAGACATTATTGGATGTAGTCACAGGAGTATTGTCAAAGAAGTGCACTACGTTTGTCGCACCCAAGTCAAAGAAGTTGTCACACCATCAGATGTGATCAAAGTGCTTGAGGCTGATTTCACTGAAAAGAAAGTAGAAGATTCTCACCTCTCTCAAGAGGATTTACGTTTCACTTCAACAAGTTTTCTCTGGCAAGAAGAGCTTCCCAATAAAGAGGCTAAGGTGGGAGAACTTCAATCAGAGGACCCAGAAGTACGCAAAGTAGTTGTACACCACACGTCGTCAAGGGTGGATTCTCTGGCAGAACGTTTTGTGAAATTCTCCAGCTGGTCAAAACTAGTCAAGGCTATTGCAAGACTTATCAGATTTGGAAGAGAGTTTAAGAAAAAGCAAAGAAAAACCCATGAAGCCACAAGTCTTGAAGAAAGACAAGAAGCTGAACTTCGAATCATAACCATGGTACAAGGGTCAGTCTTCTCCAAAGAAATCAAGGAACTTCAGTCCCGAAAAGAGTTAATTGAAGACAAGACAAACAGACTCTATCGACTCAATCCCTTCCTGGACCACAAGGGCGTCCTCCGAGTGGGAGGTAGATCAGATCAAGCTACGTTATATCCACACGTCAAGTATCCAGCTATTTTACCAAAGAACAACCACGTCACAAGGTTGCTGATTGATCACTATCATCAACGAGTGAAACATCAAGGTCGAGGCATGACAATAAATGAGCTAAGAGCAAACGGCATTTGGATAGTTGGATGTAGTCGAGCAGTAGGCTCATATATCTACAACTGTATGAAATGCAGGAAATTCAGACGTGAGACTACAGCAAAAACTAAATGGCAAAGAACAAGGAGAAATGCTAAAGTCAATGACACAGTGATTGTGCAAGATGACACAGAGCCTAGAAACAAGTGGAAACTCGCTAAGGTCACAGCGGTGTATCCAAGTGAAGATGGATGTGTTCGCAAGGTGCAGCAGTTGATCAGTGACTCTGTATTAGATTGTCATGGAAAGAGACTCAAACAAGTACATTTGGACAGGCCTATTCATAAGACAGTTACACTGCTAGAGGCAGAATAGACCCACTCACAAGTTCATAATAGAGTTATAATAGAAATCACAAGTGATTTGGTGGGAGTGTAGCTGCCATCAAGGGCAGATCTCATTTTATGCATTATTCAATATTCAGTTAAAGAGAGCAATAAATATTAGTGTTTAATATAAAACATTTAATAATCGATAAGTAACAACTTTCAGTAATTTATGTTGTTAAGGTTCATTTTTTGTGTTAAAATGCATTGAAATGTATGGGGGAACGTATATTTTGTTCCGCATGCCACGTTGTTTCCCTTGGAGTAAGATTGATTGACACAGTTGCCATGGAAACCGTTAGAGAACCGTTACTGCAGAAGAGACTACTACAAGAAGTTCCCCCTGAAGACAAAGGGGTGTTTTACGTTTCTTTTTGTAAGAAGAAGCTGTAGAAAATCGTCTTTATTCCTCTGGAGTTAATGTGGCCAATGAGGTATGATTTATTGTTTTATTTGTGTATTTTACAGTACAGTATTTGTCTTTTATTTCTGTAAATCTTTATTTGCCGTGAACTAATTTAGGTCTGTGTTTCTTTTTAGTTCTGACGGCATTTATGGGGCATTAAGTTAAGTTGTCTACAATAAATGTCTGTTAAAAACCCAAGAACGACGTTGATCCATGAATGAACTCGAGAGGAGTAACATGTGTTGTCAGCAAAAACAGCTCTGGCTACTTTCACATGCACAGTTTATCAGAAATTCAGTTTTACAGAAGGTCAAGGGTGAAACCAAAACTGTTTTCTTGGAGTTGAGCCACAGTGTGGAGGAAACTTAGGAGTCCTCAGTGAAGCAAGCGTGGGATTGTTTTACAGATGTTATTAAATGTCGGCGGAAGCCACAGAAACAGGATCTTGACACCAGTGGTTGACCAAGATGCGTTTTTCTACTGCTGATGTCGATGTTGAGAAGTCAGTGAGGCTGGTGGCTGATTTACAACATCAATATACAGTATATGTTTTGATTATCAAAAGCAAACATTAACTGCTTTATTTGAATAATTGCATTTTTGAACATTTTTTGAGTTTCCAGCAGCAGCTGCTACAGCCAGCTTCTTGTAACCTGTAAATGCCCCGCATCGCTTTTCCAAATGAGTCCGCTTAACTGACTGTTGTGATTGGCTGATGGGACTTTAAAAGAAGCTCTGCC
>JBBPBX010000755.1:40330-112727 GCA_038048925.1 Garcialebias charrua | reverse complement strand
AGAGACCCGTAGCAGGTCCATCTCAGGCCGGTCAGTCCTGGAGCAGGAACAGGTTTGTTCCTTGCCAAGCAGCTCCGCCGAGGACTTACTCAGCGAGCCAAGATGGGAGACAGAAGCGGGCCTGACGAACCGGGCCCGCTCCAGAACTTTGCAGGTTCGTCCGCCCACGGGGTAAGGGAACCAGGACATATAATCCCAGACTTTATTTGTAAAAAACTACAAAAAGTTGGTGACGTTCATGTGTGTTCAAAACAAAATGTTTCTGACGTGTGTAAATAAGACAAATTTTTGTTCTTTTAAACACAAAAATAAAGTTCCAGAAGCACAAACTGCCCTGATTCTTGACTCAAAAAAAAAAAAACAGGGACAACAACAACCCATTTTTATGAAAGCAGCCACAATAAAGAGAGAGGGCAAGCACCCCTCCTCCCTAAGGCAGCACAGGGTGTCAGATCAGATAATGAACCGTAGTAGGACGTCGGTAAACTGTCTGGAGCAGACAGACTTCACGCCGTCCACGTGCGGGCAGGTCAGTTCGCTCAGGACAGAGCGGGGGGGTCAGCCGCTCCCCCGTCCGCACCCACGAGGTGCAGGCAGCCTGCAATAAACATGCCTCTCAAGCTCTCAGCGCATGCGCATGCCTGGGGGGCGTGTCTCCAAAACACCAGTGGCGGCCGCCACTAGAGGGCACTAGGGGCGCCGCTCCTCCTTGGAACTGCAGCTTTTCTTCTTCACCATTTGAAGATATATATATTTTTTTTTATAAAAGTGAAATAATAAAATAAAAATATTTCGAAATGCATGCATATATGTTTTTAGTTGTGTAGGATAAATATTTTATGAGTAATGATTGTTTTGTTTGTTTCAAAAAACGTTTTCTGATTGTGAGTGACGTACTTCCGGTTTCCCCGCTCGGCGCCGCCTGGGGGCTTTTCCCATGCTTTTCCATTGAATCTAATTATAACTATCCGCCGCTAGCGGCCGTAGTTTATGTCCCATCTGTACAAAACTTTTGGACTGTACAGGTCGCATTTTCCCCCGCCCTCGAGCCTGGACTGTCTCTTATGCCACGGATCGACAGCACTTCCGGTTCGAGCCAAGGAGGGGGGGCAGGGCCGGATCTATAATACGGGCACACCGGGCGGAGTGCCCAGGGGCCCGACAGCTCAATGGGGCCCTCTGCTGGCCAGGAGTGAGCAGTTCAGCCTGGCAGAAATTTTTTATTTTTTATTTTATTTTTTTATTGTCGCTAGACGTAGATAAAACAATGCTTTGTCCTCAATTTTCCTTATTATCCAACCCAAATAAAATAAAAAGTTGTTTTTCAAAAACAACTCATAAGTGTCTTTTAGTTTGTTGACATGACGTGTATGATTGGGAGCAGACGGCAATGCACACACTCAGTCCGGTTGGTGGCGGTAATGTGCTTAAAATAAGTTCGCCAACCGCCAATAAACAATAGAAGAAGAAGAAGCTCTGTGACCAATGAGCTGACAGCCCTTTTACACACGTGATTGAAACTACAGAATCCGGCTCATCTCATTGGTCCAGTCTTGGCAGTTCACGGAAGACACGGCAGCTACGAGGCCGCCAGACGAAGCATTGTTTCCGAGATAAATCCGTCCGAAGGTCCCCCGGCGCGCGCCGGAGCTCAACTGAGAACCAGGCCGGCCATGCTGCTTTGAAGCCCCACCAAGAGGCTCCCTGCCTGGGTACACGATCCAGAACGGCCCCCGGCGCGCGCCGGAGCTCAACTGAGAACCAGGCCGGCCATGCTGCTTTGAAGCCCCACCAAGAGGCTCCCTGCCTGGGTACACGATCCAGAACGGCCCCCGGCGCGCGCCGGAGCTCCGGCGCTCTGGACCACCATGCACCAGGGCAGAAACTTCGTGCTGGACATGGGCACAGGAGAAAGCAGGTAAAGATAATGGATGGACGGACGGATAATAAATGTAACAAAACCAGGAGAACCCTTGAAGAAGAAGTGGAGAAGATCACTGAAAGTCTTCACCTGGTTGGCAGGTAAAAATTCAATAATTTCCAGTGTAGTTGTGAACCATGTTTAATTATTGATAGTTATAAACAAAAGTGTACAACTGACACGTACAAATAAGTACATAATTGTGAATTTAAGAGATTGCTAAAAGTGATTTTTTTTTTGAAGGAATATGAAAAATAACATAAGAATTTATTTGAGTTGTTTAAGATGATGTAATCTTACACTGTTAAAATAAATAGGGTGGTTAGACTTAAAAACTTGAGTTCAAAAGCTGCCTTAAAACCACAAGTTAACACAACTTCAAATAATGTTTTTCTCCAACTTAGGATGGCAAGCTAGAAAAGTAGCCCAATTTATGATAAGTCATTGTTTAAATATGATACCATAAGTTGAAATGACTAACTATAGAACATTATACATTCTCCAAAAATTGAGTACTCTTGTCAAGTAAAATTACAATCATATTCTATTTGAACTCAAATAATAAAGTTATACCCTTGTCTAATTAACGTTTACTTGTTGTATGAACTTCATACTCTGAGTTTAAGCAACTTGCAACTTTACATTATCCATTCATAAAAACTTGTTTTCATTTGTTAAAGTAACAAACATTTATATATACTTTCAACTCTCATTTTAAAGTTAAACTGACACACTAATTCCCTTTTTGAGTTAATTTAACTCAAGATTTTAAGGCAGCTTTTGAACTTAAAATAGCAATTTAAGTAAACAAACATTTCCAAATTTCACTTTCTCCACTAAGAATGCCAAGTTCACAATTTTTCTAAAATAATTACACCAAATACACTTCCAGTTCAAATATCAACCATTTATTTTGATATTTTTCTTTCAAATGCAGATGAGACAAGCCGTAAAAGAAAACATTTGTCCAAGACAAGCTGAAGTGTTGACATTTATAGGACCGAAACTGACAAAAAAAATTTTTTTTGACAAATAAACACACATACAGGTAGTCCTCGACTTACGAAGATCCGTTCCTGCGCGGCGCGGAACATGCATTCCTATGCGACGCAGTAAACCCGTTTTTCAATGTGAGACAAAACAAGCGTATACATACTGTATGCCTTGATACAGCACTCTGGGAACAGCCTATTCGTTCAGAAATGTCTTTCTGTGTCTTACCCTCTTGCTTGAGGGTGTCAATGATGGCCTTCTGGACAGCAGTCAGGTCGGTAGTCTTACCCATGATTGCGGTTTTGAGTAATGAACCAGGCTGGGAGATTTTAAAAGCCTCAGGAATATTTTGCAGGTGTTTAGAGTTAATTTGATTCAGATGATTAGGTTAATAGCTCCTTTAGAGAACCTTTTCGTGATATGCTAATTTTTGGAGACAGGAATTTTGGGTTTTCATGAGCTGTATGCCAAAATCTTTAGTATTAAAACAATAAAAGACCTGAAATATTTCAATTGGTGTGCAATGAATCTAAAATATATGAAAGTTTAATTTTTATCATTACATTATAGAAAATAATGACCTTTATCACAATATGAATTTTTTTTAGAAGGACCTGTAATTCATCTAGGTCTTTCTTGCACTTTGGTATGAAGTATAAAGAATATGGGCAAAAACAGTTATTTATTAGTGTGGTTCATCCATCCATCCATCCATTTTCTTCCGCTTATCCGGGGTCGGGTCGCGGGGGTAGCAGCCTAAGTAGGGAGGCCCAGACTTCCCTCTCCCCAGCCACTTGGAGCAGCTCCTCTGGGGGAATCCCAAGGCGTTCCCAGGCCAGCCGAGAAACATAGTCCCTCCAGCGTATCCTGGGTCTTCCTCTGGGTCTCCTCCCGGTGGGACATGCCCGGAACACCTCACCAGGGAGGCGTCCAGGAGGCATCCTAACCAGATGCCCGAGCCACCTCAACTGGCTCCTCTCGATGTGGAGAAGCAGCGGCTCTACTCCGAGTCCCTCCCGGATGACTGAGCTTCTCACCCTATCTCTAAGGGAGATAGGGTGAGAAACACACCATTAGTGTGGTTCATCTTGCATAATTTCAGATTTATTAACAAAATAGTAAACTAAGCACCAATGAAGGCCCCATGGCCTCTCTTGCAGTTATATAAAGCTTGAAACTACACACACACCAAATACTTGTTTTAACATTTTGTTTCTCACTTCATGTGAAAAGGACCGGTGAGAACAAAAACTGATGATACAAAGAGATGCGGCAACTTTTTATACAACATGTTTATTTACAACTTTAAACAATTTGTCATGCTTTCACAGCAGAACTTATTTCGAATATTTCTTGTTTCAGGGCTTACAGATATGCATCATATCATCAGTTTACATGGTGGATGCATGGCAGGTTGGGAAGAAGAATCCGCAGAGTCATTCCATCATGTGCAGTAAATAAAATAAGACTTGTGTACCCTGAACCAAGTGGAATTTATACGGGGTTTGCAAATGGAGGTGATGATGCAGAAGTGGATGAGGCATGGACACATTTTTTTTAAATGTATGAGTCACATGTAAATTTAATTACAAAGGCTGGAAACCAGTTGATTGTCTGACAAAAATGGTACTCAATGAATAGAAGAATAACAACTCAAACAATTGAAATGAAAAAAGACTGAAAAAAGTGCAAATTTGGACAGCTATTATGGCTTTTATGTTATAGGTTTGAACTTACCTCTAGTGTTGTTGTGTGGCTGCACTTTGTAAGATTTGTAAGAACTTTGGTCAAGGCCTTTCAAAAGCTGCTTTTTAAAAATAATTTTTACAATTTTACAATCTGTGGCCTTAGCCACAGATTACTCCTCTGACTCGAGTCCCTCAGTGGTTCATGACCACATGCACAATAGTGTTTGTTCCCTGGCCAGTCGTGTCGATTGATGACGTGGTGTATCAACGACACCCATTTCTCCTTCAGCATTTCTGTATCACCCCCACAGGTACACTCCACCACAAATGATTTATTATGGACGGAATCTACACTGTGAGGCCTTCACATGACTTCCATTTTGATGCAGCAGCCAGCTTTTTGGACACCCCTTTTGCAACTTGCCAGGGATCAAATTATGGCATTTCTGGATTGTTGACCCTCATCTCGTTAATAATTTATGGATGTCTGTCTGTACAAACGGTCATGACCTTGACTCCATTTTGCTCTATGTTGTTGAGAGCTTCCTTAAAACCTTTCATTTCCATTGTGTTGGAGCTTGACACTTGGGTGCAGCTAATTACCTAAAAGTCAATAATTTCTCGGAGTTTGCACATCTAAAAAGGTGTACATACAGTATTTGACTGAGTGGCCTGGTGAGTCGCATCGTCCATCTCCACAGATAACAACCTCAGATTCTTCTGATTTCGTGGTGGTCATTAATGCACTCTGTTCCATGTTCCATGTCTTTTCAGGGAACACATTTCTTCCTCAGTTTCACATATGTATCTTCATTAATTGATTTGAGGTTTAAGTTATTACAGAATTGTTCAAATTTTGCTAAGTGGATGCCGCTGACAAATACAGATGCATTGAGCAGAAGGTTACCCACTCCTTTGGTTCCTCTCAGAGTAGGCTAAGACTGCCATCTGAGCTTATAGCCATTCACACATGACAGTTCTAGTGTTAGCTGGGATCCTTCATTTTGCAGCTCTTTTGTGTCCTCCGTAACGATCAATGAGCCACACTGTGTTAGCATCTGTTTTAACTGACTCTCAAAAACAAGAAACAGTCTCTGTTTATCATGGGGGTCATTTGAGGCTTCTTATTCCTGACTACCGGTAATTTGATAAGTCTCTAAAGACGGTGTGTATTCTATATCTGATGTTTCCAAGGGCATATTCTCCTCGGATTCTGAATCTGAAAGCACCAAATCCGGTGATTGACAGCCTTCCTCATCTTGATTTTCCAGTGGCCTGTCTGCATAATGTGGTCCATTTTTTATTAGATAAAATACATCTTCTGGCTACTATAGTGCTGAATCTGATGTGCTGACAATGGTTTGTGTTTCAGCATTTGTAGATGAAGACAACTGTAACAAATATTGCATTATTAATATACATACAACATTGCTAACTTAGAATTGTGAAGTAAAAATATGACTAATAATAAATTAAACATGAAGCTGAAGCTGGCCTTTGATTGAGGCTTCCGATTCGGTAAATGGCTAAAGGGCGATTCCATCTGATTTTTCAATACCATGAGCATCTTTAATCTGTTCTAGTTTAAATATGACAGTACTTAGACACTTCAAACCTGGACTGGATTATTCTACATTAATAGCAGAATAATTAAAACATAGTCTGTGGTTTGTCAAACCTTTATCTGATTTGTGAAAATTCTATAAAAAGGTGATTTCAACACTTTTGAATCATTTCAGAAGAATTAAAAGTCAAAATAGGTAAGTATGTGTTTGTGTGTAGGTTAGGAGTTGCCACAATGAAACAAGTTTCAAATTAAAAACTAAAACTTCAACATTGTAAACATTATTGAACAGCTTTTTTATTTTAATTTGAGACTTGAACATCTCTATTTCTGATCTCAGTCGCATGAGAACCTCCTCTCACTGCAAAAAAAAAAGGCACCTTGAATCATTTGAAATGTTTTCTTGTTTTTTTAATACATGATCATTTTGGTCACTTAAACTACAACAGTGAAAAATTAGTGGGAATCGCCCTTTAGCCATTTCCAAAATCACAAGCAAACTTCAGCTTTGTAAATGAAACGGTGAATAAACACGTACCGCTGCTGGATGGACTGTGTGATCCGGTGAGTAGCTGTGGTGCTCTGTGTCTAGTGTCAGGTCCAGTAGCACCTGTAAGGTCTGGTCTTTGGTTTGGTGTCTGATCCATGATTTTACATTCAGTACCAGCTGCAGTAGCTAGTAGAGCATCCAGCGTTGCCTGTCTGATTTTTTTTCCCCCAGCGTCTTTCGCTCGCAAGTCGGAGGCGGGGTTTAGGCACTTTGTGGCTAAAAATTGTTGGCACGGCATTTGAATTTATCTTTCACAGGTAAAGACCACCAGTCAGCTCCTCCATCCATTTTGACCGTACAAATGACTCAAAGTCTTCTGGAGAGAAGTGCTGAGAGTACAAATGTGGGTCTTTCTGAAGTTTAGTTCTTCTGACGGCTTTTTCCCAATGCGTTCTTCTTCTTTTTTTCCATGTGGGAAGCTATGCACACTCACCTCACTTTTTCTACCTTTTTCTGTTTTGAAATTACAGTAAACAGCAATGCAGTGTGGCATTATCTAAATTTACACCAGTTAAACGCAATATAAAAAAGCTGCGTAATGTTAGCCTTGCTGTGTTATTCCTCCAGATTTAAAAAAAGGACCTAACCACCTCACTCACATATATTGCACAGGTGAAAATAATTGTGAATTTCTTGGGTGAAAAATACAACAAAAAGGTATAAAGTTTTTCAATTACGGTAATTAAGTTTTTACATATCACAAACAGCAATAAACAAGTTAATAGGAAATTTTTAAGCCAGCATGTTCAACTAGTGTCAAAATTACTGACACATTTTACCCTGTACATTTGGTTGTACTCAGCCTATCATAAATGAGGTATTATCCAGGTTTCATAACTAGAAAAGCCTTCAGTAAAAATCATTCCAAGTGCCTACATTAAAGAGACCTGTAATTCGTGAAAGTGAAACTGCATCATCACTGAAAAGAAGGAAATTTTAGATACAAACCTAATCTGTGAAGCAGGACTTTTGGGTTGAAAACAGCATCTTGGGTTTTGTTGTGTTGCAGTTTGTTCTTTAAACGACACTGTTCCTCTTTATACTCTGCATCTGTTGTTTCCAGAAACTCCAACACAGTGTTGCCAGGTGAGAAATGTAGGATTATCGTACTAGAGCCCTAAAATTATCGTATTTTGAGGGAAATTATCGTACACCCGTCAAAACCAAAATAACAAGTATGCACTATAGTCACTCTGTTGTTGAATTGCGTCTAACAGGCACTCACAGCGTTGTGGCATCAGTACGGGTGGGAACCATAGACAATAATACGTATTAATGTCTGGTGGCAACTAATGAGCCCGCCCCCCCCGCATTTCTTGTTTTGTTTCATGGCGGTTTTAATTTAATAACTCAACTAAATTCTGTCTATTAAGTTTGTATTTTCAAGGAAATAATAACTTGATATTTAGCTTTACTGATATCACTACTAAAAACATCCCTAATTGTAAATTTAATATTAATTTTATTTATTTATTTTTGTTAATGCATTCTTTCTGTTTCATACCTTGGACATCCCATAAAGACATGTTGAACCGTTTCAGGGAGATTGCTGGTGCACATGTCACAAAAAAGTCCTGTTGCAAGCTTTCCAATTATTTTAAGAGATTTATTAAGGTCTGTGTGTCCTGTTCTAATGCGAGTAAGTTCCTGTTTCTTCCTGCTTTCTTGTATATCCTACCTTTTTTGTTGTGTAAATGTCTTCCTGTATCAGAAATGTCCCAGGTTTCCTGCCATATTTTCTTAATATATTTCTTAATTATCATTTAACATTTAACTTTATATAAATGTTCTCTCATTTTCATCACTTCTTCTTCCAGACCGGTGTCACACGAGACGTCGGCTCTGCTTTTTCTTCTTCTCTAACTCATGGGGCGGGCGCAGCGGGCTATTCAGCCAATCATGGTCGTTGTTCTGCACATACGTCACTCTTAGGTCACATTTAGAAAAGCACGATTGGCTGGAATTTCAAGATGCATTCAGGGTTCACAAAAAAACTCAGACAGACCGTTGCGGCAGGCTGATGGAAACCGATCACAACTACACATTCAAGGAATGGCCAAATTATCGTATTTTTGGCCTTTTTCGGGATTATTGATCGTACATCGTACAGAGGGTAAAATTATCGTATAAATACGATAATTATCGTACACCTGGCAACACTGCTCCAACATTTCTTCTGTAGCCAGTTCCTCTCGTTGTTTAACCTGTTGTCTCCTCATCCCTGTTAGCTGAAGTTACCTTAAAATAATAGATACAGAACTGGTACAGATGAGCCGAACTCAAGACGATTAGATTACTGCAAATGTTACAGTAAATTAGCTTGTAATCTAAAAGTGCATCACATTTCTGCTTCTTCTTCTTAGTTTTACTGGCGGTTGGCAACAAACCTCTCTCCTCATGTATCTTCTCTCTTTTTCATATTTACTACATTCTAATATTACATGTTCTATTGTTTCATATTTTTCACAATGCTCATAATTGCCAGAATTATACTTTTGAATTTTAAAAAGTGTATAATTAAGTCCTATATGACCAAATCTCAACCGTGTTATCACTCTTTCCTCCTTCTTTCGATTTATTCTCCCCCCTACAATCTGGATTTTATAAAACCATCGTCCTGTTTTTCCTTCATACCACCTTTTTTGCCATGCTTTCATCAGTTTTTGTTGAACAATACTCAGATTTACTTGTTTCAACTGGAAAACTAATATTATTCTGAATTGCCCTCTTTGCCATTTTATCTGCCCTCTCATTTCCTTCTACTCCAATATGTGCTGGAACCCACACAAATACAGTACAACTATTAAACCCATATTTTGTATTCTGAACAATGTATGCTATATTTCTAATAATATGTCCGTCCTACTATCTGAATGATTAGATTTTAAACTTAATAATGCAGAGCTTGAATCAGAACATATTGTTTTTAATGGTTTTATGTCTTCTACCCACTGTAACGCTAATACTATTGCCAACATTTCTCCTGTGTATACTGATAATCCGTCTGTAATTCGTTTTCCTATTTTTATATTGAATTCTGGTACTACAAAAGCTATTCCTATTTTTTCAGTTAATTTTGATGCATCTGTGTAGATTTTAATATATTGATAATAATTGTTTAAATATAATTGTACTGAATAACTATCTATAATGTAAGACCAGAGCTTAAAGTGAAAAAAAATCCTGAGCCTGAACTTTTTTGTGTTGATAGAATAAAATCGTAACATTTTGCCAAATGTTATTAAAAATGCTCTCTGAAAAGTGCAAACAACTGTTTTTAAACAATTCTGCTTCAAGTAACAATGACTTACATGAAGTTTCAATGTATCTGAACTTAATGTAAAATATGAGCCTCAGAGAACTGCCATGCAGCAAAAAAAAAAAAAGAATAAAAAAAACCTCAAAAAGACAACGCCACATTGAACAGACACATTTCAGTCAATTCATCTGCAATAAATTTAGAATACTCAATATCACAATCTAAAAGGAAGTTCCACAGAGCTGGTTTTAGGACGCCCAGCATTCTAAATAACTTTTACAGCAAGAGCTGGAGTCATCTCCAGCATCAACACACAGATGTGCAGTGAAAAAGTTTCATGTGAACACAGACTGTTAAAACTCTGATAAAAATGTCTTACCAGCATTGGCATCAGAAGCATTTGTAAGGGGTGGGGGCAAGCACACTGTTGGGGGGTCTGGGGGTCCTCCCCCAGAAAATTTGGAATAAAGTAGATGCCATTTCCTGTATTCTGGTGTATTTTAAAGGGTTAAACATCTATGTTTACCTACATAAGTAACTTGATTCAATAACCAGTTTAGAGAGCAACAAGAAGTAACCTGACCAACAGCTCTCCTTGTGTGAATAGAGCATGCTCTGCTCACCTCGAGCATCCCAACACCCCAACCCCGGTTGACAACTGCTGGAACTAACGTAATGCTAAGATAGCATGCCACACAGAGGCGTCTCCCCCTCCTCCCCCCACCCTGTCCACAAAAAAAACCTAGAGATGAGTGTCCACTGCAAAGACAAGTACCCTGGGGAGACACTGCATGCAGGGAGGAGAGTTGTTGAAAACCCAGAGTGGACTTTTGTGCTTTAATCAAGTGGAATGGATTTGTTCACAAAGAAATGGGTGAACTAATATTTCATGGTAAATGTGTGGGGGGTCCAAACAAATATTTTTTAAATGTGAGGGGGACATGTCCCCTTCACATAATTGATGTGATGCTGCTTACCAGCTTCACAGGCATGAAAAGAATCATGAAATCAGCAGCAGCAGTTCTGTAGCTAACATACATTTATAATAATGCAGTAATCTAATAAAGAATCATTTCACAAAGAAGTGATCTTTATTCTTTATCTTACAACTCCCAGCTGAATGCATGCAGCTCAAAAACCTGTTTTATTTAACTACAGACTTTATTATCTCATTTGAATTAGACGGTTTTAACCCTTTAACTTTATTTATTCATGTTCCTCAGAGGGAAAATTAACCTTCTTTATTAAACTGCCAGCCTCAAATAAATATATCTAATTTAGATGATTTTTATTTTAATGCTTGTAGGGTTTTTGTTTAAAATCTCTACATTATTATTATTATTTTTTGACAAAATATTTATTTTACGGTAAGTTTTTAAAAAGTGTATTTTCCTCCGTTGGTCTGTCTTCTGGGTCAAGATCCAGATCTTCCTCTGTTCTGCAGAGCTCAGAACTGATGCTTGGTTCTGGACCCCCTCCTCTGCGCAGTCACACCTGGGTTCGGTCTGCTCTTCCTCTTCCAACGATCTTCCTCTTCATCACCCACCGACTCACCCCCGCTCTCACTGACTTTATCGTGCACTGACCTCCATTCAACTTCTGCATCTTTTTCTTATTTTTCCTGCAGGTTATTTGGTGCTTGACAAAAAACTTGGAGCCTCCTTCAGAAAGGAGGGCGGGGTGGGTGGTGTGTTCAACGGTGTGTGTGTGTGTGTGGGGGGGAGCTACAGCTTCTCGCTGTTACATGCTTGAGATTTGACTTTATTCAAGGACATGGAGTGGATTGTTGATCATAACTCTGAGTTTACTTGACCTAACAAAGAGATTTAAAATCTGTAGTTTTGACATTAATTTAAATTGAGTCGCTGAGATGCTGAGTCTTTCCTGCTAAAATCATTTGACCCACGCACCTGCGCTTTGATTCGCTCCAAAGGGAGGACACATCGTCAGTCAGAGGAGGCGCCGGACACTTGAGTAGGAGGAGAAATCACCTCCTGTTATGGAGGAGGCAGAACGCCACTTGTTTCGACAGTAAAACTATATTTTGTCCCGGTATGACGAACTCCAACTTCTACATTGATTTGACTGAAGCCGCATACACACGAGCTTGCTTTTCTAAGACCCACCTTCCTGTTAGTAATTGATCAAAACAACATGAGCTTCAATGTGATTGGATGTAATCACTGTCGAGCTATCAGTAACCGTGTTTCCATCTATTTTCATTTCGAATTTTGAGCTAATTTTTGAAATCTCGCAAAAATGTAAATACAAATTAATGCGGATCAGAAGTGTTTCCATCTACTGGCTTGAAGCGCATCTACCGGGCCACGCACAGCGTCATTACGTCAGCGTCATTACGTCAGACGTCAGCGTTACGCATGTCTACAGTAAACAGGAAGTAGCGGTTGAAAACAGAACCAGACCACACATCTCATCAAAATGGAAAGAATATTTCAGGTACGTGTTGCTATCGGGCAAGTTGTATTTATTCTGTCATGCCAACTAGTTTTAGCGATGTTACACGTTGTCCGGAGCGGAAACAGCTGATCAGTCACGTGACGTAAATGTTCGCTACGGCAGAACTGAGTCGGCAAATCTGTTTCCATCTGTCGTCCTGCGCATCAGCTCTGCTTCGAAACCCCCAAACACCACCTCAAGCGAGCGTATCAACTTTTGAGCGATTTGCCGTTTCCATTCAGCTTTTCTGATGCGATGCTTCAAAATGTGCACCTAGAAACCTTGATGGAAACACGGCTAAAGTTAAGTTGAGGTGGACCGTTTGGTCAAAATCCGGAAATCCGTCCCCCGGCAAGAGCTCTTTAAGCCCTGTTTAGGTCTGATTCCCAGACGGTTCACACCTGATGGGAACAGAGGAGCCACTTCTGTGAATTAGACTAACAAAGACCTTAAAGGGTGTGTGACATGATGTTGGAACTATGCATAAAGTGGCACAACATACCGTATTTTCTGGTGTATAGGTCGCACCTGTGTATAGGTCGCAGTGTCCAATAGTTATCAATAAACTGGAAAAATCCATAAATAGGTCGCACCGGTGTATAGGTCGCACCTAGGTCGCACCTACGGTACATTTGTTAGCTGCCATTTTTGTAAGACTGTGTCTCACTTTAATTTTTGTCAATAAATTATTACAAATCAGCTTATTTCAAAATGTAAATACCACCAACATCATTAAAATTAAACTACAGACTCCTAAAAAAATGTTTGTTAGCTGCCATTTTTGTAAGACTGTGTCTCACTTTAATTTTTGTCAATAAATTATTACAAATCAGCTTATTTCAAAATGTAAATACCACCAACATCATTAAAATTAAACTACAGACTCCTAAAAAAATGTTTGTTGGCTGCCTTTTTTGTAAGACTGTGTCTCACTTTAATTTTTGTCAATAAATTATTACAAATCAGCTTATTTCAAAATGTAAATACCACCAACATCATTAAAATTAAACTACAGACTCCTAAAAAAATGTTTGTTGGCTGCCTTTTTTGTAAGACTGTGTCTCACTTTAATTTTTGTCAATAAATTATTACAAATCAGCTTATTTCAAAATGTAAATACCACCAACATCATTAAAATTAAACTACAGACTCCTAAAAAAATGTTTGTTAGCTGCCATTTTTGTAAGACTGTGTCTCACTTTAATTTTTGTCAATAAATTATTACAAATCAGCTTATTTCAAAATGTAAATACCACCAACATCATTAAAATTACCGGTAAACTACCGGTACAGACTCCTAAAAAAATGTTTGTTGGCTGCCTTTTTTGTAAAACTGTGTCTCACTTTGATATTTGTTAATAAATTATTACAAATCAGCTTATTTCAAAATGTAAATACCACCAACATCATTAAAATTAAACTACAGACTCCTAAAAAAATGTTTGTTGGCTGCCTTTTTTGTAAGACTGTGTCTCACTTTAATTTTTGTTAATAAATGACAAATCAGTTGCAGCTGAAGGTGATCTGCTCAGAGTTGCAGTTGCTGTGGAAACCAGTGCAGGATAGCTGGAGCATCTGGAGGTGGAGCTGACTGTGAGCTGAAAGATGCAGCATCTGGATGCAGCACCTCTCTTTAGCGATCATAGCGGCCGAAACTGGTACTGCACTTGCACTGCCCCCTGGTGGCCGAAACTGGTACTGCACCATTTTATGCAACAGGGAAAAAGGGCCATAACTCAGCCAAAAATTGGTCTAAAAATATGGGGGAAAAAATCCATAAATAGGTCGCACCGGTGTATAGGTCGCAGGCCTTGAAAAAACCATAAAAAGGTGCGACCTATACACCGGAAAATACGGTATATATGTTGTATCATTCAACTATGTTCGTTTTTACTAGCAAAATGATAAATCAATGAAAATTTGTTTCAAAGTGATTTTAAAATTGGCGCCGTGTTTCGTCACGGGACATCCAGGTACTTACGCATGCGACGTCGTGACGTAGAGACAAGAAGTGGAGTCTGCAGGCTGCTATTAGCACGCAGTGTCATTGTGTTCAAGATCGCCTATTTTCTTTTGTATAACTTGAAAAATGCTGGTACGTTGTGTCGCATTTGGGTGTTACATCGCCAGCTCTGTAGACGACTATGATCGGGTTCCAGCCCTTCACCCTCGGAACCTTGCTCATCTGAAATGTCGGACTCCCCCTCGCACCCTGAATGGGAAAGAACCCCGCATAGCTCTGCGTACAGCTTTACGCCGTCCGTATGCAGAGGCACAAGTGTAGCCCCACAGGGCATATACGCGACCAACTCAAATGTTACAACCGCGTACGCAAATGCGTTGTCGCACAATTAACTGCCCGGTGCCTGACTTTTTTGTATGCGACACAAATGTATTAAATTCCTCTTCTTCATCCTTGATCTGGCCTTTTCTTCATTATTTTTTTGCCAAAAGGCAGTGATCGCTTCCTCCTCCGTTGACTCCAAGAGAAATGAATGAATTTGTCACGAGCAAATTAAACTCGGGTCCAGCGTGGCTGCAGATTTCCTGGTGGGCTGGTCTGATGTGTGGGCTAAAGGACCAGCGCTCCCTGTTTTTTTTTTTTTTTTTTATAGAACTTTTTAATAACATATAAACACAGAACACCGGTCAATCAGCGACCTCAATTTGTCCCGTAGGTAAACGCTCTGGGCTGCAGCTGCTCAAATGACGTCAAGAATTTGGTGCGAAAACGCAAGAATGAACGCGAGAACGAACGCAGAGCTTTGCGGGTGAACTGCCTGCGTACAGCACGTGCGTACGGACACGTGTATGGGCATAGGCAGAGCTATGGGGGAGCCTTAAGAATCAAATAAATACGGCTGCAGACCTACAGTAGAACCAGCTGTTTCTTGTTCATCACTCGAACTAACTTCGGCTTTCCAAACTGAAGACAAATCACTCAAATCTTCACTTAAATTGCTTAAAGGGGACCTCAGATGCATTTTTTAAATTTTTATGTTATTTCTGTGTGCTATCTAGACCCTATTCCTTCAATTTAATGCACAAAATAATTCTTAGATAATCAATTATACCCTTTTTAATTCTGCCAGTTTTAACTTTCGTTTTGAACGACCGGTTTCTGATAGAAGTTCTGAAGTCCACGCCCTTCAAAGATCTGTTTACGCCCTCGTAACAGCCAGTATCTGTAATGTGTTGTTGTTTTAAAATTAGCTCTTTTTTTATTACTCATTTGACTTACTGTTAGTGCTAGCTTAAGATAACTTACCGAAACCCGTCTGAGCGCGCCGCAGTTTGCTGCTCCTTTTAGCATTAGACCACCCGAATCCGAAGCTAATGTTAGCTTGTTCCTCTTCCGGTTTTCGCCAGCTCCGCTCGGAGACTTTGGGCGTTATCGCTGTTCCAGTCAAGACAACACAAAGTTCACCAAGTGTCTCCCGTAAATTAATCCGTAAGGGGAAGGTCCTCACTGCTGCGAGGCTGCTGCGAGGCTGCAGCAAGGCTGTACAGTTGAAGCTCCGCTCCATGGCGCCAGAAGAGGGTCCCGTCGCAACCGGTCTCTACGCCGGGGGTATGCTCGTTTAATTTTTGCCGGCGGCGCGTTGGGAGAGATCGCAAATACACTAAAAATTGAACTAAAAAACATAAAAATAACAATTATACTTTATTTATAAAGCCATTTAAAAAACCACAGCTGCAACAAAGTGCTGTACACATGAAATTAATAACATATAAACAAAAGATGAGATGAAATCATGAAAAACAACAGTCATGTGTTTAATACAGAAGTGGGTTGAGCCTAACCAGGTGAGGGGCTGGACTCAGGTTTGAGGTGGGTTGTCCTCGCGCCTGTGACGTCACAGGCGCGATTGACTTCCATTTTATTTCAAAAACGAACCGTTTTCATCACAGTAAAATAAATCTACTTAGAGTAAATAAACCACTGGGTGCATTTTTTTGGCACAAGGACTGTTTTTTTATGAAGTAAATACCCAAAGTTTAGTAAAAAAACATTAAAAAGTGAATTTTGCATGTGTGGTCCCCTTTAATTCCTCGGTTTGAATATTCACTGCTACTTGTTATTTACAAGGTGCGTTCTAGCCATTGAGTCATAAAAATGCGTCGGCGTTTGACTGCGACACACTGCAGTTACGTCATTAAAACTATTTTATTTAAAAATACTTTTATATATATTAATTATTCGAAGCATCTGTGTACAAACAATCAAAGCTGAGTAGCTCCTCTTTCTAAAGATGTCTATGTTTTAGTATCATGTCACAACACCTTTAAGAAACCCCCACTATTAAGGTGTGAGGTGTGATTTGTCAATTTAAATGGTAAATGGTAAATGGAGCTTATTTATATAGTGCTTTCCAGCCCCCTATGAAGGGCCCCAAAGCGCTTTACAATACCATCCATCCACACACACATTCATACACCGGTAGCGGCAGACTGCCATGCAAGGTGCTTTCCAGTCCTACTGGGAGCAACTCGGGATTAAGTGTCTTGCCCAGGGACACAACGACACATGGTGTGGGGAACCGGGATTCAAACCTCCAACCTTCCGATTGGGGGACGACTGCCATTACCACTACGCCACGGCCGCCCAGCGGTATACAGAGGTATGTGTGTGTCTTCTCTCAGCCTTTAAAACTTCACTCCCACTCTCTGCTCTTTGAATTGAGAAAGCTCCTCGGATGAAGAGCGAAACGTCTTCTGTTACAAATAAAGTCTAGTTGTTTCTGTATTGAACGCTTTTTATTTTATTTTATCATGTCCTGGATGACTGAGAATCTTCACCAGCATGAAGCTTGTGCATGTCACACTGAGGGACCTCAGAGGAACCTGTTTGGCATCAGATTTAACAGAGGACATCAGAAGTATACCTCACCAACACCAAACTGAACATTAGTTGTTGCAAGCGGAGCCTGTTGAGGCTGTTTTCACTTCATTCTGAACAGAGAGAGTGAGGAAGAGGAGGGAGGAGACAGCTGAGCATGGCTCAGTCACATCATGAACGTTTGTCTCAGATCATCTTGGCTCCAGTTAAATCAGTGATCCTCACTCTGAACAAACACCAAGTTTCCGCTTTTAATTCTTTCACACAATTTCTCACTTTCTTACTTTTACAGAACAAATGGTGACATGAGAGAAACTAAGCATCATTTGTGCACCAATACCTCAGATTTAAGAACTAATTGGTTAAAACAACTATGAAACATTTGTTTTTGAAGTTTGATGCTTGGAAAGAAACCAGAAACTGACCTGCAGAAAGTCTCAAGAGTCCCCGACAGCACCAGGACGGAGAGGACAGATGTCCCTCTGGACATTCTTCTCTCAGCTGCTGGAGACAGAGACAAAACCATCAGACTGTTCTGTGTCTGATCCTCTGTCACTTAATGCTCCTACAGATTTATTCACACACTTTCTACCATTTTATAATCAAGGCAGAGGACAAAATGGAGGCTGATCTCTGAACACCGAACACTTTCATGAAGGCTGCAGCTTGGCAAACATTAAATACATATTTGAACAAATAATTTCCACGAGCTGGTAAAAAAAAAAACAGAACATGTTCATATTATTTAAACCAAGTTTGTTTAAAGTGAATGTTTCTGAAAATACTGTACTTTAAAACGTGTTATTTTATTATTTGTCAAGTCTTCAGGCTCGGGCCTCCCCTGCAAAAGAGTTCTGTGATCTCAATGGGATTTATCTGGTTAAATAAAAGTTAATAAATTAAACAATAAACTCGGACATTCATTAAATATAGCTGAACTGGAAACAGCAGATCATAAATATAAAGATATTTTAGAGAAGAGCTGCAGCGCCGAAACTGACCGGAAAAAGCCACTGCGGTAAAGTGGGCGTTACCGTAGTAGGTCTTGTAAACGCGCACAAATACGCCAGTGAGGGCTCACGGAGCCGAGTGGAGGCTCACTTTACCGCAGTAAAAAGCCGAAATCCGCCGATGATTAAAACTCGTCGCTTCTTTCCTCAACATGCGCCTCTCTGCTCCACTTCCAGATGTTTCTCACGAACAACTTTGTTCCTGAACAATCCAGAACCGAACTAACGTCAGTCGGTTCGGTTTCTGTCGGTTGCTGCAGCGAGGTGTACTTGGTGGTTCCGAAGGACAACGATTTACTTCCGTCCTTATAGCAAAGTACCACATTCATTGTAGTAAGTGGAGGGATAACAAGCCCTCATTCCCATGTTTCATGAACGAATTCAAAGCCTATTATTCTTCATTAAGTAGATTGAAAAACTGGAAAACTGCTAGAACCATCTCACAACAGTTATCTGAAAACTTACTGTTTTAAGTTTCTAATATTGTCTTGCTCCTTTGTATACTTTTTCATTTATTGTATTTTGATATATATATATATTTTTTTTCAACTTTCATCATTTTGTAAACCGCCCCCTAGCTTATAGACTGTAGTTATGTTATCATTCACAAGAGTTTGTATATATTTTTGTTTATGTAGTGTTTTGTAGTTCTGTTTGTAAAAAAAAAAAAAAAAAAAAAAAACGATTTACTTCCGTCTTTCTTCTTCTTCTTCTTCTTGTTTTTTTTTATGGCGGTTGGCAGACCAACTGTAATGTGCATTACCGCCACCTACTGAACTGGAGTGTGGACAGGAGATAGAAGAAAAAAAACTATGGTAATTCTGTCTAATTAATTTTACAATTCAACTAAATTTTCTCTATTAGGTTTGTATTTTTGAAGAAAATAATAATTTGGTCTTTAACTACTGATATTACTACTTATCTCACTCATCCACTCATCCTCACTCATCCAGCACACTCACTCTTTGCCCCACTCCCCTCAGGACGGAGGTTGAGGAGCATCAAGTGTAGAACCACTAGACTGAGGAACAGCTTCTACCCTGAGGCTGTTAGACTCATGAATAAATAAAAATAAAAAAATAAACACTGCAAAATATCACATCATACTGATGCTGATCTGTTTTCTTGTTGCTGTGTTCATCTGTGTTCATCTGTGACCATCTGCTCATACAAACTCATGTTCGTGCTGCTGTTTATTCCCACTATATTAGGCTTAGTGTATTACTAGTTGATGCTTTTCTTAGTTAGTTCTAGATGTTATTACTGTTTTTCTCTTTCATTTGTTGTTGGATGTAACTGGGACCTCGTGTACATAATCTCGTTTTCATCTCATGTACCACATGCGGTGCAAATGACAATAAAGACACTCTGACTCTCTCTCTGACTCTCTTATGATGAGTAAAATAAATGGACAAAATGTTCCCTCGCCCGGACGCGGGTCACCGGGGCCCCACTCTGGAGCCAGGCCCGGAGGTGGGGCACGTTGGCGAGCGCCTGGTGGCCGGGCTTTCACCCATGGAGCTCGGCCGGGCACAGCCCGAAGAGGAGACGTGGGTCCCCCTTCCCATGGGCTCACCACCTATGGGAGGGGCCAAAGGGGTCGGGTGCAATGTGGGATGGGTGGTGGCCGAGGGCGGGGACCCTGGCGGTCTGATCCTCGGCTACAGAAGCTGGCCATTGGGACATGGAATGTCACCTCTCTGGTGGGGAAGGAGCCTGAGCTAGTGTGTGAGGTTGAGAGGTTCCGGCTAGAAATAGTCGGACTCACCTCAACGCATGGCTCTGGCTCTGGAACCAGTTTCCTTGAGAGGGGTTGGACACTCTTCCACTCTGGAGTTGCCCCTGGTGAGAGGCGCCGAGCAGGAGTGGGCATACTTGTTGCCCCCCATCTTGGTGCCTGTACGTTGGGGTTCACCCCGGTGAACGAGAGGGTAGCCTCCCTTCGCCTACGTGTGGGGGGACGGGCTCTGACTGTTGTTTGTGCCTATGCGCCAAACGGCAGCGCAGATTACCCACCCTTTTTGGAGTCCTTGGAGGGGGTATTGGAGAGTGCGCCTCCTGGGGACTCCCTTGTTCTGCTGGGGGACTTCAACGCTCACGTGGGCAATGACAGTGAGACCTGGAGGGGTGTGGTTGGGAGGAACGGCCCCCCTGATCTGAACCCGAGTGGTGTTTTGTTGTTGGACTTCTGTGCTCGTCATGGATTGTCCATAACGAACACCATGTTCAGGCATAAGGGTGTACATATGTGCTCTTGGCACCAGGACACCCTAGGTCGCAGTTCGATGATCGACTTTGTTGTCGTCTCATCTGATCTGCGGCCGCATGTCCTGGACACTCGGGTGAAGAGAGGGGCGGAGCTGTCAACTGACCACTACCTGGTGGTGAGTTGGCTCCGATGGTGGGGGAGGATGCCGGTCAGACCTGGCAGACCCAAACGTATTGTGAGGGTCTGCTGGGAACGTCTGGCAGAGTCTCCCGTAAGACGGAGCTTTAACTCCCACCTCCGGGAGAGCTTTGAACACGTTCCGAGGGAGGCGGGGGACATAATTATGAGGAAGGCAAACAAGATTATAGCAGACGACACACATTCCCTAAAATCCTCATTTGAGTTGCTTCCTTCGGGGGGAAGGTACGGCCTTCCTTTGTTCTCAAGAAACAGAACAAAATTTTATACCACAAGCAATCAAATCATTAAATAATACAAACATATCATGAATTACTGAGCTGAAACGTCTTTGCTGTAATGATGGATGTAAATGTCATGTATGTATAAGTATGTCCTTTATGTCAATGCCTGCTGACAATGTTGCAAAACTAATTTCCCTATGGGGACAAATAATCTATCTATCTATCTATCTATCTATCTATCTATCTATCTATCTATCTATCTATCTATCTATCTATCTATCTATCTATCTATCTATCTATCTATCTATCTATCTATCTATCTATCTATCTATCTATCTATCTATCTATCTATCTATCTATCTATCTATCTATCTATCTATCTATCTATCTATCTATCTATCTATCTATCTATCTATCTATCTATCTATCTATCTATCTATCTATCTATCTATCTATCTATCTATCTATCTATCTATCTATCTATCTATCTATCTATCTATCTATCTATCTATCTATCTATCTATCTATCTATCTATCTATCTATCTATCTATCTATCTATCTATCTATCTATCTATCTATCTATCTATCTATCTATCTATCTATCTATCTATCTATCTATCTATCTATCTATCTATCTATCTATCTATCTATCTATCTATCTATATCTATCTGTATCATTTATGTCCCAGTTTTCCTGCCATACTTTCTTAGTATATGTATTTATTATCATTTTACATTCATCTTTACACAATGGTATCTCATAATTCATTTTTTTAGATTTTACTGCCTGTTTTGCTAGAATGTCTGCGTCTTCATTGCCTTCTACTCCCATGTGCTGGAACCAGAGGTGGTCCTAGCCTATTTGGCGCCCTGTGCGAGCAACCCCAATGCCCCCCCCCCCCGCTAGGTTGCCAGTGGGGGTCCTCTCCCAGAAAATTTTGAATAAAATAGATGCCATTTCCTGCATTCTGGTGTATTTTAATGGGTTGTTCAACATCTAGTTTTACCTACATATATAAACTATTCAACAAGTATTTAGAGTTAATGGCAGAACAAGAAGTAGCCTGAGACAAATATGTAACATTAACACATTATGAACATTATTCAAGAATTGTTTCTATAAGAACATTATCAAATATTTTATATGAACAGTAAGATACTAGCAATAACAGCATTGTAAGAGGGGGACAGTTGAACATGGAGGCCTCCACCTCTGTTTAATGATGGTGTGGTGTGTTGGTGAGGTATATGGCCTCATCTCTCTCTCACCCAATAGGAGGAGCCAGCGAGGTGCTCCCCAGGTTTTATGAGGTGAAGAAGAAGAAGTGTTCGTGTGTAAATTCATTCATTCTGTTTCTGGTTTTGACGCTTGAAGGATTAAAGGCAACTGCTTGCAGATCAGTTTGTTACTCCTTCTTCACACGCTACAGTGGTGACCCCGCGTGAAATATGTCAAGATCAGACGAGGATGTTGTTTCTTCGTCGGACCCCGCAGCCGCGACTTCTGCCCAGCTGTTGCAGCCGAACCCAGCCGACTCTGTTTCCGCAGCGAGTGTTAAGCTCCCGGAGTTCTGGCAGAGCGACCCGGTTTCGTGGTTCCAGCACATCGAGGCACTCTTTCGCCTCCGAGGCGTGAACGCAGATGAAACCAGGTACTTCTTGGTCGTGTCAGCTCTGGATATGCAGTCAACCCGCAAAGCCATGCCGCTGCTGCGCGACCCGCCGCACGTGGACAAATATGGCGCCCTCAAAGAGTTTCTGCTTCGAAGGTACACTTTGACTTCAACTGAGAGGGCTGATAAACTGCTATCGCTGCCGGGTTTGGGTGACGGCACGGCTGTGAACATGATGGACAAAATGCTGTCGCTACTTGGTTCAGACGACGGGGGTTTCCTTTTCCCTCACATTTTCCTGCGCCAGCTTCCGTCGCAAGTGAGGGCTACTTTGGCCAATTCCCCTTGTTTATCTACCGGTGATTACCGGGGTTTGGCGGAGGAGGCGGACCGGGTCCTGCTGGCTACCAGACGGTTCGTGGTGCAGAGTACATTGGTGGAGCCGGAGCAGACGGAGATGGAAGAGCCAGCGGCGGTTTCAGCTGTTGGCGCGCGAACTCGGCGGGGGAGCTCCCTTTGTTTTTACCACCGGAGGTTCGGCAGCAAGGCCAAGCACTGCATCCCACCATGCACATGGGTGTCGGGAAACGAGGAAGCCGGCGCACAGTAGCAGCTGTGGGCGCTGGCGAGCGAGGTGAGCTGCTCTTCGTCACAGACTCCCTGTCAGGACGTCGTTTTCTGGTTGACTCTGGTTCCCAGAAGAGTTTGGTCCACCCTGTTGGACCTGAATTAGCAAGCCGAGGCAGTGGCCCACTGCTAACTGCTGCTAACGGCTCTCCCATTGGAACTTTTGGCACTAGACGGGCAACAGTTTCTTTCCATGGTCGTGAGTTTGAGTGGGATTTTGTTGTTGCCTCAGTGACTGTTCCTATTATCGGTGCAGATTTTTTATGTGCTCATGGACTGTTAGTAGATGTTGCTAACCGCAGACTTATTGACGCTGTAACTTTTGCAACTTTCCCATGTGTGTCTGGGGGGGCTGGGCCGCTAACTCATGCTAATGTTTTAGTTTCAGGAGATGTTTTTCAAGGTTTGTTGGCAGAATTCCCCTCTTTAACTACACCTGCTTTTTCCTCTTCAGAAACTAAACACGGGGTCGAGCATTTCATCCCTACTACGGGACCGCCCATTTTCGCACGTGCACGCCGCATCGACGCTGTTAAACTGGCCATCGCTAAAGAGGAGTTTGGTACGATGGAGAGGTTGGGTATTGTTAGACGTTCTAACAGCCCGTGGGCCTCCCCCCTTCACATGGTACCAAAAGCAGACAGGTCGTGGCGCCCATGTGGCGATTTTCGCAGTTTAAATCACGTGACGACGCCTGATCGCTATCCCATTCTGTACATTCAGGACTTTTCTGTTCGGTTGTCGGGTGCTTCCATTTTTTCTAGGGTGGATCTGGTGCGCGGCTACCATCAAGTCCCAGTGCAATCCAGCGATGTACCTAAAACTGCAGTAATCACCCCCTTTGGGCTTTTTGAGTTCCTCTGCATGCCGTTTGGACTCAAGGGGGCAGCACAGACTTTTCAAAGGCTGATGGACTCCGTGTTGCGTGGCCTCAATTTTGTGTTTGTCTATCTGGACGACATTTTTTTTCATTCAACCTTTATTTAGTCAGGTAAATCTTTTGAACCTCATGGGCTCATTTACGAAAGCGACCTGCTAAAACTAAAGAACAATGAACAGCAGTGATAGAATTTCATTAAACAATAAACAAACAAACAATAAACAATAGAAAACAAAAAGAAAGAAAAAAAAACAAAAATTTTTTTTTTTTTTTTTTTAACAAAGTATCAAAAAACTAGCAAAACATTATAAGGTAGACGTATAAAATCAAAGACAGGAACAAATCTGCATTGGTTTTTGCCAGGATTCCAACAGATTCTGAAAACCATTTAGGGAGGTCAGGGCCGAGAGCTTCAGATCTTTTTGTAAGATATTCCATGAAGCAGGAGCAGAGTAGGAGAAGGCCCTTTTTCCAAGTTCAGTCCTCACTGACGGAACACTGCAGGTAATCATGTCCTGAGAGCGCACACTGTAGCTGCACTCACGCAAAGACATGTAGGAGGAGATGTATGAGGGCAGTAGACCAAGAAGTGATTTAAAGATGAAAATGTACCAGTGGAAGAGTCTGCGTGAGGTTAATGATGTCCAGTTAACCAGTGAATACAGGGTGCAGTGGTGGGTACGATAATCACAACCAGTTATGAATCTTAGTGCACCATGATAGACCACATCCAACATCTGCAGGGTGCTTTTAGGAGCATTCATGTAGAGAATGTCACCGTAATCAATGGAGGGAAGGAAAGTCACAGACACAAGGCGTTTCCTGACATTCAGTGATAGACAGGATCTGTTTCTGAAAAAGAAACCCAGTTTAACTTTCAATTTCTTCACTAGGTTTTCCACGTGGCCAGCTCGTCAACCGAGGAGCACCTGTTGCACCTGAAAGAATTTTTTCAGCACTTGGATGCATATGGCTTGATCATTAATCCGGTTAAGTGCCAGTTTGGTTTACCGGTGATCGATTTTTTAGGTCATCGAATTTCCGCGCAGGGTGCAGTTCCATTGCCTGCCAAGGTGCAGGCGGTGGCAGAGTTCCCACGTCCTCTGGTGGTTAAAAAGTTGCAGGAGTTTTTGGGCATGGTGAACTTTTACAACAGGTTCATTCCCAATGCAGCCCATCTCCTGCAGCCTCTCTACGAGGCCCTGCGCTCGAGGAAGGCGACTGACACAGTGGTTTGGACCCCGGACCGGATCACTGCTTTTGATGGTGCTAAGTCCGCGTTAGCTAGTGCGGCACTCCTAGCCCATCCAGATTCAGAGGCCCCGATTGCGTTGACAACTGATGCTTCAGATATAGCTGTGGGGGCCGTTGTAGAGCAACGCGTTGGCGACGCATGGCAGCCGTTGGCATTTTTCAGCCGTAAATTGCGGGACTGCGAGCGCAAGTACAGCGTTTTTGACCGCGAGTTGTTGGCGCTATTCTTAGCTACACGGCATTTTCGTTTTTTGCTGGAGGGTCGTTCATTTACGGCTTATGTGGACCACAAACCACTCACGTTTGCAATGTCTAAAGTTTCGGAGCCCTGGTCAGCGCGTCAGCAACGGCACTTGGCGGCCATTTCAGAGTTTACAACGGACGTCCGCCATGTGGCTGGAAAATCCAACTCAGTGGCAGACTGTCTGTCACGGGTGCTCGTTTGTCCTGTGCTCCTCGGGGTAGATTTTTCTGCCATGGCCGCTGACCAACCGGGAGACGCTGATATAACTGCCCTTCGTGCCGGCGTTTCAGGGCTTAAGCTAGAGGAGGTCAAATTGGGAGAGGGCGGTCCTTTGATCCTGTGTGACGTTTCCACAGGCCGGACACGCCCAGTGGTTCCATCAGGTTGGCGCCGCCGCATTTTTGACTCTGTTCACTCTCTCTCGCACCCAGGTGTGCGCGCGTCTGTGAAACTAGTCAGCGCACGTTTTGTGTGGCCTGGTTTACGCAGAGAGGTGAGGAGTTGGGCAGCGGCTTGCGTGGCTTGTCAGCGTGCCAAGGTGCACCGGCACACTAAGGCACCACTGGAACCATTTCCCATTCCAGCCAAGCGTTTTGACCACGTGCATGTGGACTTAGTTGGTCCCCTGCCCCCATCACGGGGTTTCACACACCTGCTTACAGTGGTCGACCGCACAACCAGGTGGCCGGAGGTCGTTCCTCTTTCTTCCACAACTACCTCCGACGTGGCTGGTGCGTTCCTCTCCACTTGGGTTGCCCGTTTTGGTGTGCCCTCGGACATCACTTCAGACAGAGGTCCCCAGTTTATTTCAGGGCTCTGGTCCGAGATGGCGCGCTCCTTGGGGGTGCAGGTGCATCGCACTACCGCCTACCACCCTCAGGCTAACGGGTTGGTTGAACGTTTCCATCGGTCTCTTAAGGCGGCGTTACGTGCTGCGCTAACAGACGTTGGCTGGGTGGAGCGTTTGCCGTGGGTGCTGCTTGGGTTGCGATCAGCTCCTAAGGAGGACCTCAACGCTTCATCAGCCGAGTTGGTTTTTGGTCAGCCTTTACGAATCCCAGGGGAGTTTTTGTTAGACGCTGCCGCTCCGCGGTTCCCCGAAGCGGTGGACCCCTATTCGCAGAGTAGTCTTTTGGTTCCGGGTCCTGTGCACCATTGTTTCCCGCAGGCGTTTGTGCCCACAGCACTCCGGTCTGCCCGTTTTGTTTTTGTGCGACGTGACGCCCACCGTTCGCCCCTTCAGCCTCCGTATGACGGGCCGTTTCGGGTGCTCGAAAGAGGCGCGAAAAGTTTTGTTTTAGACATGGGTGGGCGTAGAGAGCTGGTTACAGTGGACCGCCTGAAGCCAGCCTATGTGTTGGTTGATGAAGAGGTGTTGCCGGCTCAGGTTCCTAGACGCGGCCGCCCTCCTGCTCGACCCCATCTTCCGTTTTCTCCCCCCAACTGTGTTCCTCCCCCTGTGGCACAAAATGTTGTTCCTGCACGGGTGCCAGCTGTTTCTCCGCCCCCGAGTCGACGCAGTCGGTTCGGCAGGTTGATTAGGCCCCCTGTGAGAGACTGATATGTTTTGTATTTGCCCTTCTGGGTGTTCGGGGGGGGGGCTGTGTGGTGTGTTGGTGAGGTATGTGGCCTCATCTCTCTCACCCAGTAGGAGGAGCCAGCGAGGTGCTCCCCAGGTTGAGCCAGGTGAAGAAGAAGAAGTGTTCGTGTGTAAATCCATTCATTCTGTTTCTGGTTTTGACGCTCGAAGGATTAAAGGCAACTGCTTGCAGATCAGTTTGTTTCTCCTTCTTCACACGCTACAGTATCAAATGCTTTTTTTTAAATCAACAAACACACCAACACAGTATTGTTTATGATCAACAGCAGTTGTTACTTTTTCAATTAATTCCATGAGAGCCATAGATGTGGAATTCTTAGCTCTAAACCCATATTGACTGTTGGTTAAAATATTGGGCCTCATGCACGAACCGTTCGTACGCACAGATTTGTTCTTAAACTGTGCGTACGAGTGATTTAAGATCATTTGTGGCATTCAACAATGTTTTCGTATCCTACGATTTTTTTCAGATACGAACAAAATTTACGAGTGGTCCGGACCTGTCGTATATTTTAGGAGCGTCAGTCTGCTGTCATCCAGACGGAATTTCTCCACTAATAACTTCATATTTCGTTATTTAGAAAATATTTAGAGTTTAAAAAAGTCACGCACCACAATTGTTTTTGACAATAGGTTCTGTTTGAAGTCGAATTATAATTTTAAATGTAATAATGACTAACGGATTAAAGTATTTAAATTAAAATCAATTTGTTATCAATGCCGTTTTCTAACACTACAATATTAATATGAAAATCTCAAACTGAAACCAACTTAAATTATGAATTATTTTAAGTTTAATTTGTCTCGGTAACGCAGACTTCGGTAACGCAGACTTTACATTGACCTCCTCCTGTCACAGTCATAGACCTCAGATAGCTCAATGAGAAGAGTGTTGCGTCGCAGTTCCGAACCTTATGGGTTCAATTCCCACATGGGACAACGTTTTTTTTTTTCTCCTTTTAATTCATTCCAGATTTAGAAAACTATTTACAATACAACAAGAAATGAAGCATAAAGTCTTTTTAATCTAGAATGAATAACTAATCTAAATAAAGAAGGGAAAAAAATAATATACCTTGTGGGAATGGAACCCACGAGGTCTTGATAAGGTTATGAGCACCTACAGTGCAATGCTTTACCCAGTGTGCCACCAGGACGTGTGCATATTTTAAGGTCCACATTTATTATAAACATACATTCTTTGGCTTTAGTTGGTCATTTACACCCATGAGTGACGCTGCTAATAAGGACAGATTTTCTTTTCTCGATCAAGGAGAGCAGAACTTCAATCTCCGCACCTGTACAGTTCTTCTTTTTATTTTTCGCTGTCATTTTATGAACGGACCGTCCTGCTCCCTGAGGCAGGAAACGTAGCCTTATATGGTGTTTTGAGGGGTGGGGATTATGTAAATAACCTCTCCGCATGCACACGCAGTTTGATAGAACAGGTGGGATTCATCATATTTGCGCAGCCATTTACACACTTTTCCTGAGGATAGAAGAGTTTGTTGAATCTGATGTGGCATGTTCGTACGAACGCTTCGTACGAACAAAAGTAAGAGAAATTTAGGATAAAAATAGGAACATGTTCGTGCATGAGGCCCATTGATTTTCAACAAATTTATCAAATTTAACCTTATTTAACAACAAAATTACAGTTTCAGTGTCATCCTTTACAAATTTTATCACTGAAAATCAACTTGCTCATTATGATGGTTATTATGTTATGAATTATAATTTTTGAACTTTCTTGTTGCTAAAAATATTTCAACATAAAAACTACATGATTGATAATAATTCAGGCAAAGTAGGCAAACAAAATCAACAGAATCAATGTGAAAACTGATTTGTAGTTCATATTTGATCATTGCTTTACATTTTTCATACACCAAATAACAATTTAGCTTATCCAAATCCCCAAAACTACGTAGTACTCAAATGAGCAGATATTCATGATTTTTTTAATTCAACATTTATTTCGTCAGGTTAATCTCATTGAGCCTCGAGGACTCATTTACAAGAGAGACCTGTCTACAAACTAAAGAATGATGACAATAGCAACAGTAGAAATGTCCTTAAAGAATCAACATAGACAAACATAAGAGAGAAATACAGATTTTTTTAAACAAATGAAAACAAAACATTAAAATATCATAACATTATAAGGTAGATGTGGAAAATCAGTAACAGGAACATATCTGCATTGGTTTTTGCCAGGATTCCAACAGATTCTTAAAACCATTTAGAGGTCAAGGCCGAGAGCTTTAAGACTTTTTGTAAGATATTCCAGGAAGCAGGAGCAGAATAGGAGAAGGCCCTTTTGCCAAGTTCAGTCCTCACTGCCGGAACACTGCAGGTAATCATGTCCTAGAGCGCACACTGTAGTTGCACTCACGCAAAGACATGTAGGAGATGTATGAAGGTAGCAGATCAAGAAGTGATTTAAAGATGAAAATGTACCAGTGGAAGAGTCTGTGTGAAGTTAATGATGTCCAGTTAACCAGTGAATACTGGGTGCAGTGGTGGGTATGATAATCACAGCCAGTTATGAATCTTAGTGCACCATGGTAGACAACATCCAACATCTGCAGGGTGCTTGTAGGAGCATTCATGTAGATAAAATCACCATAATCGATGGAGGGGAAAAAAGTCACAGATACAAGGTGTTTCCTAGCATTCAGGGTTAGGCATGCTCTGTTTCTGAAAAAGAAACCCAGTTTAACTTTTAGTTTCTTTACTAGGTTTTCCACGTGGAGTTTAAAAGAGAGATGTGAATCGACCAGGATAACCAAATATTTATAGGAATCAACAAACTCAATAGGGACACCATTTGAGGATAAAATCAGAGGAAGAACTGCTGGGACCGACTTCCTGTTTGAAAAAAAGCATCCCTTTGGTTTTATCAGCATTCCTTAATACAGTGCAGTTGTCCTGTCCCATGTCCAGAAAAACACCCCCAAAGCATGATGCTTCCACCTCCATGCTTCACAGTAGGGATTGTGTTTTTGGGATGGTACTCATCATTCTTCGTTCTCCAAACACGGCGAGTGGAATTAAGACTAGAAAGTTCTATTTTGGTCTCATATGACCACATAACTTTCTCCCATGACTCCTCTGGATCATCAGAATGGTCATGGGAAAACTTAAGATGGGCCTGGACGTGCGCTGAATTAAGCAGGGGAACCTTCCGTGCCATGCATGATTTTAAACTATGAAGTCTTAGTGTATTATCCACAGTAACCATGGAAACAGTGGTGCCAGCTCTCTTCCTGTCATTGACCAGCTCCTCCCGTGTAGTTCAGGGCTGATTGCTCACCTTTCTTAGGATCAAACACACCACGAGGTGAGATCTTGCATGGAGCCCCAGTCTGAGGGAGACTGACAGTCATGTTAAGCTTCTTCCATTTTCTAATTAATTTAACCTTTATTTAGGCAAGTTAATCCCACTGAGCCTCGAGGACTCATTTACAAGAGAGACCTGGTTACAAACAAAGAATGCTGATAACAATGACAGTAAACTTTCCTTGGACAATAGACAATCCTAAAAGGCATACAGATTATTTTTAACAAGTTAAAACAAATATATATTGTATATTCATTCATTCATTTGTAGTGATACACCTCGTCTCTGATATTTTAGGGTTCACACCTCTCTGAAACTCTCAGTGTTACACTTGCTTGGAGCTCAAGGAGACAAGTGGACACTATATTTTGTTACAATTATTTTGAATTAATGGACACTAATTAATCAGATTGAACTTTCTCTTTAATATGTGTTAATTCAGAATTGATCAAACAGTATTTTTATCATTTCAATGATGATCTGTTACTTGCATGACTTTGACCCTTCGGCTGGTTTATTTCGGCAGAACAAGCAGTCTTTGAATCTAAAGCACAAGGTCAGAGTAAACGTTTAACTTGCAGCTTCTTTTGTGTTGTCTATGAAGTTAGCCATAACATTTTCTGTGCTCACAAGCAGGCCACCTGGCTGTTTATGTAAACAGTTTTCCTGCTGTCCGTCAAGAGACTTTCTGCCTATGGGATCATACTTCCATCTTTTATTTTGTTAATACCCGCCAGTAGTCATTTAGGAGGTGGGTCAGATCCCGCCTCCCATATAATGGGCACTTCCTATTTGGAAGTTAGTGTTTGGAGGAGAACGAACTGACAACTTGCTTCTCCCCTCTGAAAGCTGGAGACGGCCCGGTCATGTGTCAACGACCCACGTCTCAGCGGAATCATAGTAAAGCCTTACTGTGATCCTTTCACTCTCCTGGAAGAATTTGTTTTCTAAAGTTTTATTTTGAAAGTCAGTCTGTGCGCTTGACCGTTGTTTCCTGCCGAGGGAGGCGAGTTCCTCGTATCGTGAATCAGCACACTCACTCACGCTGAAGTCCAACTGGACGGCCACTGGACAAACCCATCCACGTGTGTGTCCACAAACTTCTCCACTCTTGTCTCCAAGAGACGAACCGTCAACAGGTAAAAGTCGTGGTGTGTTTGAGCGTACGGGAGCCCAGCAATCTGCTCGTGTGGGGAAGAAGCTCACATATGATTGTACAGCCACACTTCCAGGCTGTCATATTGTTAAGTTTGCAGATGATACAGCGGTGGTGGGATGCATCACAAACAATGATGAGTCCAGCTACAGACAGGAGGTGGAACACCTGGAGAGCTGGTGCAAAGAGAATAATCTTCACATGAATGTGAAGAAGACAAAGGAGATGATTGTGGACTTCAGAAGGAACAAACACACCCATGCCCCACTGATAATAGGTGGGTCTGCAGTGGAAGTGGTCTCCAGCTACAAATACTTGGGTGTACACATGAATGATAACCTCAGCTGGAGCAACAACACCACCAGCCTGATCAAGAAAGGTCATCAGAGACTCTACTTCCTCAGACGGCTGAGACGAGCTGGTCTGAGCAGCCCAGTTCTCACCTCCTTCTACAGGTGTGCAGTGGAGAGCATCCTGTGCTCCAGCATCAACGTGTGGCATGGAGGCTGCACAGTTGAAGAGAGGAAAGCTCTGCAGAGAGTGGTGAAGGCTGCACAGAAGTCTGTTGGAGTCAGTCTCCCCACCATCACAGACATTTACACCTCTAGATGCAGGAAAAGAGCCACCTGTATCATGAAAGACCTCACTCATCCAGCACACTCACTCTTTGCCCCACTCCCCTCAGGACGGAGGTTGAGGAGCATCAAGTGTAGAACCACTAGACTGAGGAACAGCTTCTACCCTGAGGCTGTTAGACTCATGAATAAATAAAAATAAAATTAAAATAAACACTGCAAAATATCACATCATGCTGATGCTGATCTGTTTTCTTGTTGCTGTGTTCATCTGTGTTCATCTGTGACCATCTGCTCATACAAACTCATGTTCGTGCTGCTGTTTATTCCCACTATATTAGGCTTAGTGTATTACTAGTTGATGTTTTTCTTAGTTAGTTCTCGATGTTATTACTGTTTTTCTCTTTCATTTGTTGTTGGATGTAACTGGGACCTCGTGTACATAATCTCGTTTTCATCTCATGTACCACATGCGGTGCAAATGACAATAAAGACTCTCTGACTCTGAAGGTGTCACCCAGTCTGGTTCAAAGTAAACAACTTTAGTTAACTTAGCTTTCATATTCCTTCCTCCTATTTCTTGTTTTTCATAAGCTATTAATCTGTCAAGTAATGTGCCAACAGTTAAGTTTAAATTGTCTGTTTGTTTTAATTTGAATTCTTGTCAACGTAGTTATTAAATCAGAGCTAATATCGATACCAATGTTTAATGTAATTCTGTGATAGTTTCAATAAAAGGTCTATTTTCTGGTAGACCAATATAAATTGAAGTCTAAGCGTGAAATTACATTTCTGATTAATCACAGTAAAAACAATTTAGTATCGGAAAAAGGAAGAATTCGCACATTGGTGGCAGTTTACAGTTAAACTCTGCTCATAAACTGCGCATCTCCAATAATGGTGGCTCAGTAAGTGTTTAAATACCTTACAAGCATCATTAATCTATTACAATTGGTGGCTCGTCCGGGTTCCTGGAACGTTTATTAAGTTGTTTTGTGTAGCTTGATTGTAACGGTGTTGTTGGCATAGTTTTGCATCCTGGTTTTGGGCTTATAAGAATAGTTCTGGCTGGTGGAGTGTCCGGGAGTATCTGATTGTGGCATTGTCTGGATTATTTGCCGATAGAATTATTTTATATTTCACATTTCAACGTCTGTTTTGGAGCTGCGGATGAATGAATGTTTGTTTTTGTGAGACGTTTCATTACGTGTCGCGAGGCTGCATGCATTTTTTCGTTTTGTGACCGCCGAGTCACCTCTGCTTCATTTTATTGCATCTGCGATTTCCTGTTAAACGTCTGTTTCACTCTTTGCTGCTCCATTTTTACCTAATCTGTTACAACGTGTTTGCCGAGGTTCGAGAAAACCCACTCCGCTTTGGGCCGGACCGAGATCCGGTTCCGTTTGACGTAAAGTCCGTTGTTGTACACAGTTAGCGTGCTGCCTCCCCTGGGGGCGTGAGAGTTAGCTTGGATGGGTTGTGCTCGTTAACAGAATTTTCTGCGGTGTAAAAATATGTTTATTTTGTGAAAGTGTGTCTAGGACTTTGGGTCGGGCTAAGCTAAACGGTACCGAGAGACAAGATGGCTGCTTAAAACGCTGCGATTGGTCCATTGTGTGTCGTGTTCAAAAACGTTGGTTTCTGTAGACTCTGGTTGTCAGATTCATTTTTGCACACATTTCTGACAGTTTATCTGTGTTGTTTGAGTTCTATGCACGTGGTATCGTCGAAGACTGGCTTAACCGCGGTGTTTTGCGATATTTATGACTGTTTTAGAACGTTGAAAAGTCCGTTCCTCGCTAGAGTTCAAAAGACCGCAGGTCCGTGAACGCACCGCTCGAACGGCACGTCGCACGTGGGCGGCGTTAGGTTTGGAAGACACAATTTCCCATGAACACTTGGGTTTTAGAACTACAGTTCTGTCTTCGCTGTGATTGGTCGATTACGCTGTAAGTATTGACGCTTGCGCAGTGGGAAGCCCGCTCCTCGTCAACTTTCTCTTCACAGCTGCTTGTCCCAGACGAGTTTCCGTGCTTGTTTGTCCATTACTGTCATTGAAAAGACTGTTTAAACGCGGTGTTTTTGAGATTTTAATGGGTGGATTGAGTCGGTTGCTCTGAGACTGCCGATCGCCATGTGACCAGGTCACGTGACACCGATTTTGCCGGTTTTATGAGGACCGACCTTATTTCTTTTAAACGCAGTTTAAAAGGTTTCACAGTTCAACCGATTTTGCTCACATGATTTCGTTTTTGTGAGCCTGGGGCTCTGAAGCTGTATCACGTAACGCTTTGGGTCTGTCTGCTTGATGCTTTTCATCCGTGTTAGATGTCTGTGGGCTAAAAAACTGCAGCTTCGCTCGCTGGTGATAACAGCGCCTCTATAGCGGTCAGATAGAGAAATTACAGTCGCTGTGATAAACTCACTTCCAGCGCTGTGCCCCCTGCTGGTTACATTAGAAGACGCAGTCTTCATGTAATGTGTACATGTTGAATGTTCCTGTTTTAAACGGGAAACATTTTGAGAATATTGTTCACACAGCACCCTCTCATTTGATTTTCACATATACAGTAATCAAATGTTGATGGCAGGACAGTTACACAGATTTAATAGAGACTTGTCTGTTTTTGATAAGCTCTGACACTTTTATCATCAATTCTGTGCGAAACTAGCTCTCTGTCCCTGTTTTGTTTTAAACTGCAAGGTTAAAATAACACACATGTGGTGTCCTTTGTTGTGATTTTCACAAAAATCTCGCAACGACAGCCGTTTTTGTTTGACCTTGTCACAGGTCGACAACTTACTAAACATCACTGATTTTTATTTCATTTAACATCTTGGATGTTTTCTGAGCAGCTCATATACTTTGCATATTTGCAAGCTGCGAAATGAGACCCGCTTTACTTGATTCTTCACAGAAAATCAGTACAAAGATGGACGTTCAAACAGGTGAACCACCTGAGGGGGCCTCTTGCTCTGTGTATCCTAGATGGATGGATGGGGGCCTTGGGATTCCTGCCCGTGCTTCCCGCAAAGTGGGGGAATCTGCCTCATCGTATGCTAATTACCTGGCTGCATGGAACGTCCGTCAGGATAAGTGGGAAAATCCCCTGTCATTCTACGACAGGCTAATCTCGGTCTACTCCGGGGGCAAAACTATCCCTGGATTAGAGGAAAATGTGGAGTTTAAACGTCTTTTCATTATGAATCTTATGCCTTTTCAAATGAAATGTGTTCATTTCAAGGTTGATTGCAAAAAAGATTCCATGGAAGTGATAAGACAATATGCTGCGACAGTTTTTGAGGCCGAAATACAACCTAGGATACCATCAGAGGTTTGTACAGGTCAAAAGGTCACATCCCACTCGCAGACATTAGGAGAGGTTTCCTCTCCTATGGAGTGCGAGAGGTCACAGGTTTTTCATAATAACAAACACCAGCATGGTGCTACGAGCTGTAAAGTTGACTCTGATCGGTTCACGGGGAGTTCTGAACCCCCTGCCCCTCAGGTTGAAAACCTTGAGATGAGCAGAGAACCACAAAAGGCAGGTGTTCGCTCTCTAGATGAACCGAAATGGTTCAGATCGAACCATAAGAGTTCTCACCTAGGTCTCACAGTGGGTGAACTTCGAGAGAAGTTGATGTCTGGGAACCGTGACCCTTTGAAAAATGGTCTGTCCCGACATGTACCCCCGAGAAGCGGCCCTCCTGCCCCTGCCCCTCGAACTGCACAGTTCGAGACATGCAAAGAGTCACACAAGCTCCAGATTATGGGAACGGCGCCTCCGCGCGAGGACGTGACTGAGGTTGTGAGTTGTTTGTCAAATGATTTGTATGTTACAGTGGTTGACCAAGCTGACACAACGTATGACGTTGTCCTTGATGATAACACAAACAACGTTGTTCAACCTGATGAAGCGGCGCGCAGCACTGCCTTTTGCAACAACTCAGTGCACTCAGTTGACAACAACAACGACAACACTGACATAAATTCTGACAGCAAACAAATTGCTGGTGATCGGCGTCCTGAACGTCCAGATGCTGACAGTAAACAAATTGCTGAAAATCCGCATCCTGAAGGTCATGAGGCAGACAGCCATCATGATGCTGACAGCGACGATGATTACACAGACAGAGTCACGCGTACACAGAAACGTGTGGAAAAACCTGAACGGTTTATGTGTAACTTTATAAAAAGGGGGATAGCTAAGAGAGCTTACCTGCCACTCACATTGGAAGGGGTCCTCGCGCAAGAAGCGCTCCTGGTTAGCGGCTCAGACGTGTCTACCATGTCAGCCGAACTGTTTGAGGAGCTAAGGACCGCCGCTAACGATGTTGACAGGCAAATACCCTTTGTGAAATACACTTATGGTGAGCAACAGGGCCTCGCAAAGACGAGAACAACCCTAATAGCCATGGTTCACATGCAGATTGGCGAGATGTCACTATACCACCCGGTATATGTGTCTGAACTTGACTCACTCCGGGCTCCATTTGTGGTTGGCCAAGATTTTATAAATCGCTTTGAGGCGATTATAAATTATGGCAATCAGACACTGTGGGCCACAGTGAGCAGTCCACTGCCATTCGTGGTACCTCCCCAAGGTCAGGACACTGACTGTCTAACAACAGGTACCGCTGAGGTCACATGGGATTCCCCAACCGAGACCACAAGCCCGGTAAGTGAACCTTCATATACAGGTGAGACAGAGGAGACTCATCAATTGGACCAGACTCTGGCCCATCACGAGAACCTCCTCTGCGAGCTGACACCTTCAGCACTCCCTGACCACTTCCTACCACAGGTAGAAGAGGGTGTGGTGATCCAAGGGTCCCACACCGGTGACGCTGTACTGTCCTGTGGGACAGATAATTCGGCAAACAGCCAAGCTTTCAGTGAAGTCTTGGTTCAAGGACATCTGAGCCCACAAGGTGACAGTCTACAACACTCTGACAGGCACTTGGACTTCATTGTTACTGATTTTGAGGACCCCTCCTCAAACAAAAGGGGGGTGAACCCACACTTCCTACCACGGGTAGAGGACGGTGTAGAGATCCGAGGATCTCGCACCGAGAACGCTGTGCTGTCCTCTGGGACAGGTACTTCAGTCATCAGCCAAGCTTTCAATGAAACCTTGTTTCAAGAGCATTTGAATCTAGAACTACTCAGCAATGACATAGTTCTTACAGACTCAAAGAGCACCTCTTCATTCATGAAGTGGGATGACATACATCACAACGACAAAGACACGCCTGCGACGGCGCCGACAGTTGTGACACACCTGCATTACGCAGAAAGAGGTAAACGTACAGAGGTACGTTGGCCGAAACCTATAAGGTTCCTGTACAAGGCTCCCCGTAAACTGCGCGAACAGCTTAAACTACACAAAGGCATCCTAACTCGTGCCCATGGACGGACGTCCACACCCGTGCGTGTGGTCCCTCATGACCACAGGGGGGTGATGTTAGGCCATGCCCAAGTAACAGAGAACGTTAACTAACGTTCTGATATGGTTCTTACATGGTTCTGTTAGATCACAACGTTCTTAGAACGTTCTTTGAAGGTTTTGACTAACGTTTGAACAAACCTAGATATAACGTTCTAACCTAACGTTCTTAGAACGTTCTTTGAAGGTTTTGACTAACGTTTGAACAAACCTAGATATAACGTTCTAACCTAACGTTCTTAGAACGTTCAACAAACGTTCCCTTTGCCATGCCAGTTTCTTTACACAAAGTATTTTCACACTGGTTTATTTTTCTGTTTTAAACGTTTTGTCAGTTTTTTGAAACAGCTCGAGCTGTTTTTTTATATTGTGTATATATATATATATATATATATATATATATATATATATATATATATATAATATTGTTATTATTATTATTGAGCATGCATCAGGGTATTTACGTCCCACCCAATCAACGCCACTCTTGCTTATCAGGTTGCATGTGAACTTTGTCCTAACCAATCAACGCCACTCTTGTTTATCAGGTTGCATGTGAACTTTGTCCTAACCAATCAACGCCACTCTTGTTTATCGAGGGAAGTAGCATGTCATCATATCCAACCAATCAACGCTTCGCGCGCTTCGTTCAAATGTAGCTATTTCCTGTTATCTGTTGGACAAGAAGCTGTTGTATTCAGCGCTCGTAAAACTTGCTTTTTATTAGACGTCGACTGGTCTGACTCTGGACGACGACTGGACATTCAGTTGGAAGTTGAAGGTCGGTTCTGTTTTCTTTATTTGCTAGCTGTTTTAGCTCTGTTCACATGAATGAACAAAACCTGCTGTTGCTAAAAGCTAAGCTAACAACGAGCTAAAACGGGTCTGTGTGCTGCTGAGGCAGATAATTTGAGGCAAGTAAAACACTGCAGGTTAGGTTATTCTAGCGTTTAAATAAGCCATATACTGTATGCTACGAGTTATTTTTTATTTTTTTGGCTTAGTTCCTGGATGGTTTTTCAAAGAGACAGGCCCCTCGTTGTTTGCGTCTGCTAGCCAGCAGAACAATAACCGCAGCCAGGCTGAAATACTAATTTACTTTAAATACGTATTTCAGCAACATACTGTTTTTGTAGAGGCTGAAGGAAGATATATCTCATTCACGAGGTCTTGAGAGGTCTTGAGAGTCAATTACTTTCTGACAGTTTCATTAAAGATTTACTGGTACATGAGATATTTTACTAACAGACACACAGGCAGGCTAATATGAGTGCCAGACTTTGGTCGTGGTGGTGTAAACTGTTCATAGTAACACAGGTGTTTGTCCCTTTGTGAATCTTTAGGATTGAATCCTCTTTATTTGTCTCCAAGTTGTCATCAATCAATGTCATCAGCATGAAAAATCTGTCAAGCACAAAGAAAGATTGTGATCACATAACTGGTTTGAAAGTGGCTGATAGGTAGTTATTTTAGATTTCTTGTAAACCTGTCTTAAAATGTAAGGGGTTCTGGACTTTGCAGGGGTCTGAAACCTGCGGCTCTGGAGCCACATGTGGCTCTTTGGTCCCTCAGCAGTGGCTCTTCCAAGCTTTGATCAAAAATAACTTTAAAGCTGCAGTATGTAGCTTTTTTTATGAACATATTTCTTCACTCTGTCACTACCTCCTGACAGACTGATGTTAGCCAGGTAATCTCTGAAAAAAAATTAAAAAAAATATTGTCCCCTTGCTTCTCCAGGTGGTAAATAAGCATTTCTAAAAAGAAAAGGTGACCCGCCATTTTCCAGCCAATAAAAACAGAGTTTGTAACCAGCCAATAAAAACAGAGCTTGAATTTGAATCAGCCAATAAAAACAGAGCTTGAATTTGAAATTCAACAGACCACAAGGGGGCAGAGCCACATATGGCTCTGAGGGGGAGGGATCAGAATGCTTTGCCTGTTGAAAATATTTCTAACTGCTGCAGTTCTACAGAAACTGCATACTGAACCTTTAAACTGAATTTTATTTGTTCTTATAACAACAAAAAGGGCTAGTTTTAGCAGTTTTTCCTGTCTTTTCCTTTGCAAATGTGTGAATACTAGAACTAATAGAAGGAGTAAAACATAAGTTAACTTTATTTATTCAAAGTATGATATTTAATTTTTCCACAATTAAAATAATTTACCTAGACCTGCATAGTTCATTATTTTATTTTTTAATTGGGAAAGATCACATTATTTTTCCTCCATTATGATAATCTGGTCTTTTTTAGTCTTAAAATGTCCAGCATCAACATGTGGCATGGAGGCTGCACAGTTGAAGAGAGGAAAGCTCTGCAGAGAGTGGTGAAGGCTGCACAGAAGTCTGTTGGAGTCAGTCTCCCCACCATCACAGACATTTACACCTCCAGATCAGAGAGTCAGAGTCAGAGAGAATTTATTGTCATTTGCACCGCATGTAGTACATGTGTTGAAAACGAGATTATGTACACAGGGTCCCAGTTACATCCAACAACAAATGCAAGAGAAAAACAATAATAACATCTAGGATTAACTAAGAGAGACATCAGCTAGTAATACACTAAGCCCTAATGTAGTAGAAAAACATCATTATAAACAGCAGCACGAACATGAGCAGATGGTCACAGATGAACGCAGCAACAAGAAACAGGTCAGTATCAGCATGATGTGACATTTTGCAGTGTTTATTTTTATTATTTATTTATTCATGAGTCTGACAGCCTCAGGGTAGAAGCTGTTCCTCAGTCTAGTGGTTCTACATTTGATGCTCCTCAACCTCCGTCCCGAGGGGAGTGGTGCAAAGAGTGAGTGTGCTGGGTGAGTGAGGTCTTTCATGATGCAGGTGGCTCTTTTTCTGCATCTGGAGGTGTAAATGTCTGTGATGGTGGGGAGACTGACTCCCACAGACTTCTGTGCAGCCTTCACCACTCTTTGTAGAGCTTTCCTCTCTGCAACTGTGCAGCCTCCATGCCACACGTTGATGCTGGAGCACAGGACGCTCTCCACTGCACACCTGTAGAACGAGGCGAGGACTGAGCTTCTCAGATGCAGGAAAAGAGCCACCTGCATCATGAAAGACCTCACTCATCCAGCACACTCACTCTTTGCCCCACTCCCCTCAGGACGGAGGTTGAGGAGCATCAAGTGTAGAACCACTAGACTGAGGAACAGCTTCTACCCTGAGGCTGTTAGACTCATGAATAAATAAAAATAAAATAAAAAATAAACACTGCAAAATATCACATCATACTGATGCTGATCTGTTTTCTTGTTGCTGTGTTCATCTGTGTTCATCTGTGACCATCTGCTCATACAAACTCATGTTCGTGCTGCTGTTTATTCCCACTATATTAGGCTTAGTGTATTACTAGTTGATGTTTTTCTTAGTTAATTCTAGATGTTATTACTGTTTTTCTCTTTCATTTGTTGTTGGATGTAACTGGGACCTCGTGTACATAATCTCGTTTTCATCTCATGTACCACATGCTGTGCAAATGACAATAAAGACTCTCTGACTCTCTTTAACTTCACATGTTCATGTTTGTGTCTCTTTCAACAGACAAAACCTGTTGGCACCTGACGTCATGGGCAGACCTGTGTCCTCTGCTCTCTCCTCACCATCCTCCTGCAGCTCCTCTCTATCATCACCTGTGCGTCACCACCTTGTGCCTACAGTGAGTTGAACTTGTTTTCTGTCAGTGTTTTCCGTTTTTATTGCAGGTCATGACCCTGCTTTAACTTCACATGTTCATGTTTGTGTCTCTTTCAACAGACAAAACCTGTTGGCACCTGACGTCATGGGCAGACCTGTGTCCTCTGCTCTCTCCTCACCATCCTCCTGCAGCTCCTCTCCATCATCACCTGTGCGTCACCACCTTGTGCCTACAGTGAGTTGAACTTGTTTTCTGTCGGTGTTTTCTGTTTTTATTGCAGGTCATGACCCTGCTTTAACTTCACATGTTCATGTTTGTGTCTCTTTCAACAGACAAAACCTGTTGGCACCTGACGTCATGGGCAGACCTGTGTCCTCTGCTCTCTCCTCACCATCCTCCTGCAGCTCCTCTCCATCATCACCTGTGCGTCACCACCTTGTGCCTACAGTGAGTTGAACTTGTTTTCTGTCAGTGTTTTCCGTTTTTATTGCAGGTCATGACCCTGCTTTAACTTCACATGTTCATGTTTGTGTCTCTTTCAACAGACAAAACCTGTTGGCACCTGACGTCATGGGCAGACCTGTGTCCTCTGCTCTCTCCTCACCATCCTCCTGCAGCTCCTCTCCATCATCACCTGTGCGTCACCACCTTGTGCCTACAGTGAGTTGAACTTGTTTTCTGTCGGTGTTTTCTGTTTTTATTGCAGGTCATGACCCTGCTTTAACTTCACATGTTCATGTTTGTGTCTCTTTCAACAGACAAAACCTGTTGGCACCTGACGTCATGGGCAGACCTGTGTCCTCTGCTCTCTCCTCACCATCCTCCTGCAGCTCCTCTCCATCATCACCTGTGCGTCACCACCTTGTGCCTACAGTGAGTTGAACTTGTTTTCTGTCAGTGTTTTCCGTTTTTATTGCAGGTCATGACCCTGCTTTAACTTCACATGTTCATGTTTGTGTCTCTTTCAACAGACAAAACCTGTTGGCACCTGACGTCATGGGCAGACCTGTGTCCTCTGCTCTCTCCTCACCATCCTCCTGCAGCTCCTCTCCATCATCACCTGTGCGTCACCACCTTGTGCCTACAGTGAGTTGAACTTGTTTTCTGTCGGTGTTTTCTGTTTTTATTGCAGGTCATGACCCTGCTTTAACTTCACATGTTCATGTTTGTGTCTCTTTCAACAGACAAAACCTGTTGGCACCTGACGTCATGGGCAGACCTGTGTCCTCTGCTCTCTCCTCACCATCCTCCTGCAGCTCCTCTCCATCATCACCTGTGCGTCACCACCTTGTGCCTAACCCTGTCATGTATCCACATCAATGACTGCTGCCAAAACAGGAAAACACACCTGACCTGATGGACAGACCTGCTCTCATCAAGACCACACACCTGACCTGAATTCACATCTGGACTCCCATGTACCCATCATTCAGTGTTTCCCCTACCATTATACAAGCGGGGTGCGCCACCCCGTCAACAGAACTGAGCACCCCGCCTACCAGACCAAACTTGACCCACCCACCCAGCACTGGCATAGCACTAAGCTAGCAGCACAAAATACAGGCTCTCTAGCTAAAAAGCTAAAGGGAGCGCTCACGTTGCCTCTCCCCTCGTGCTGAATGCCCCCTGCCCCTACAAGCTGCACTCAGACGTGTCCGTCCCCCGTCAACAAAAATCATGGATGAGATGAGCACTCCGCCATGGCAAGTTAACTAGGGGAAACACTGCATCATTCATGGTTGAATCATTGCTCAATGGCTAAGCTGTTCCATCTGATCCATGAGAACCACCTAATAAGCCTGTCTACCTCAACTTCAATCAAAGTAAGGGACTTTTCTATGCTTTTTTTGTGCTGCTTCTAGCTTTTTAAATTTCCTGGACTGTACACTAAGGCACTGGTTTTTCATACATGATGGTTGCAACATGTTTCTGATGGATGTCAATTGCTCCTGATGATGTGATTTGATAATGATGGTTGAAAACTGTTTATGATGGATACCAATTGCTCCTGATGGTTGAGAAATGTTTATGATGGATCTGCTTTGCTAATGATGGTTGAGAACTGTTTCTGAAACAACACTGAAGTTGTTTATGTGTGAACACATGTTGGATCACCAGATTTCTCGCTCCATGTTTTAAAAGGAGGATTAGCTGAAAGTATTTTGTTAGATCACCAGATTTCACGCTCCATGTTTTAAAAAGGAGGATCTGAATGTATTTATGTAGGATCACCAGATTACTCGCCCCTGAAAGAGGGTTAGTTTTACTAGAACTTCATACTGAATATGTGACCCATCACATCATCAAACGGGGGTTAAAGTCAAATTTGGTCAAAATGACCTACAAGCAAACATATATATTACTGACTTTTAGAAATACATTTTCTTACTTAGATCATCCTGACAAATTCATCGTGTTGTCTTAATAATCAGGAAAATGGTTTGATATTTGGTGTGAAGATTTTATTTCAGATATTTAATTTAAACCATTTGATAAGTTATTCATTCATCTTATTTACTATCTAAATTTACGCAAACCACTTTGAAAAATAAACCCATTTGATGTGATGGGTCACAAATTTATTATTCAGCTTCTTTTGTTGGATTTGATTTAAGAATTGTGGACATTTTTAAATAAAACTTGAAAGATTTCATTTGTGCAATGGAGATTTATTTAGCCAACTTAAATTTCTCATTACAATGAGAGTATTGTACAGGTACTTGTATTTGAAAGCTAGAAATCATGGCAAAACACATATTTAATTTGATTTATGTTCAAGCTGGACTTTTAAGTTTAAAGAAAGGGACAATGTAGTTTGGAATAGTTCACATTTTTAGTTTGGAAAAAATAAACATTTGAGTTTTCTTTCTTATAACTGTTATAAGAAAGAAAACTCAAATGTTTATTTTTTCCAAACTAAAAATGTGAACTATTCCAAACTACATTGAACAATTCATTGAACATGAACAATCAAAATAGATTCAAAATTATTTATTCATCTACTGAACAATGTTTTTAACCTCCCAGAGAGAACAATTGCAAACAAACAAAAGTACACTTTTGTTTGTTTGCAATTGTTCTCTCTGGGAGATTAAAAACATTGTTCAGTAGATGAATAAATAACTTTGAATCTATTTTGATTGTTCATAATTTGCACTAAAATGTATGAATCCATATTATAATAATAATAATAAAATTTATGGAATGTTCTAAGAAAGTTCTAGCAGAACGTTCTCACCTAACGTTCTGAGAACCACGAGAAAACTCCACACCAGAACGTTCTCAGAACGTTAGGAGGGAACGTTCCCGTAACCTAAAAATAACGTTCTCAGAACGTTCTCAGAACGTTCTCACCTAACGTTCTCAACGTTCTCACTAACGTTCTGAGAACCACGAGAAAACTCCACACCAGAACGTTCTCAGAACGTTAGGAGGGAACGTTCCCCTAACCTAAAAATAACGTTCTCAGAACGTTCTCAGAACGTTCTTCTGTTACTTGGGAAAAAGTACTGGTTTCAAAACTACTTAAAAGTATAAAAGTAAAAGTAGCGTAAGAAAAAGCAACAGCAAAGACAAATGCTTAGGCTGCACCACACATACTATTGTATACAACCCCACCTCCCCCACAAAAATCATTTTTTTAGACTAGATTATATTATATTGTTAATGTTGAAAAACTAGGGGTGCACTAAGCTACCTGTCTTAACTGCATATATGCCCATTGAAAATAGGGTTGCCAACTCCTTGATAAATAAATAAGGGACACCTCTCGGCAGGGCTGGTCACCCCATTTAACCCCCCCCCCCACACACACACACACACACACACACACACAAACACCCTGCCTGCCCCTCCTCACTTTGAAATCAACCTGAATTCATTTGGATACGTGTTTTTGAATTATAAAAATATGTATAAACAAATTATTACACAATTAACCATTTATTTTTAGTGCAAATAGAATTGCCAGAAACAAACATATCTTTTGAAAATTATGTATCTTTCTTAAACAGACCTCTGTCCTGCTTAATAACTTAAAACAGAATTATGTATCTTTCTTAAACAGACCTCTGTCCTGCTTAATAACTTAAAACAGTATTAAATAACAAAAAATCAATACGAACATTCTGTAATAGTGCATTTAGTGCAACGTGCAAATAAAGTTTGTAGTAAATCTGTAAACATAAACACATTGTGCCTCAAAGGCCATGGCTTTCCACTTGTAGTAAAAATAAAAAACTTGTAAACTAAAACAGTGGAACGTTACATTATGGAGTCAACCTATTTTTTCCATTTGTTTTTCTGCTGAGATCGTGCTGCAGCAAGGAATGCTCTGTTTTTCAGTGCCAAAGAGTAAAACTCTGAGCAAGACATTTCATAATTTAGACTGACAATGAGCTCACTTCTAATTAGTTCAGTAGAACATTTGTTTTGCACATCAGTCCACTTACTTTTCATGAAAGAGAAAATCCTTTCCACAAACCCAGTGGAAGATGGGATGCTGAGGACAAAGGATACAACAGCTGGATGTTGGAGAGGTCAGCTGCCTGAAGAACTTGCATCCACTTCTCTGCTGTTCCCTGGGACTGCCACCTTTCTTTCTCCTGAGGTGAGGTGGTGAGGTGGTCTATCAGGCTGTTTGCAGTCACACATTCCTCATACAGCTCATCCATAGACATGTTCAGCCTGCCAAAAGGTGTTAAAGTTCATTAGTGATACATAGCCTAGGTTATGTAGTGATAAATAAATGGAAAAACGTGTATTGTTTATATTTATAATTTAGCATTGTATTTAAACTACATTTTGAAATGTATTTATTAATTTACCTATATGAACTGTGTTTTTTTAAAGATGGACAAGGTTGTATGTTTGCATAGTGTAAAGTAAATTCACAATTATGTATTTATTTGTACGTGTCAATTGTACACTTTTGTTTATAACTATCAATAATTAAACATGGTTCACCACTACACTGGAAATTATTGAATTTTTACCTGCCAACCAGGTGAAGACTTTCAGTGATCTTCTCCACTTCCTCAAAGGATATTTTTCCAGATGCCAGAGAGAGGGGCTGAAGGTGAAAGAGCCAGTTTTCCTCTGAGAAGTCAAACCACTTCTGGACATAACTGATGGCAGTTTTTTTTTTTTACATACCATATCTGCCTCTGGTGTTGCCCGGTGCAGAACAAATTGGTCAAGGGTTCTCCTGGTTTTGTTGTCTTTCACGTTTATATTTATTATACAACATTAGTATGTTACTAGGTCACTAGAAGTCAGTAATCAACTGATAAAAAAAAAAAAAAACTTTCAGCTTACCTCAATATTAGGCATGTAACGAGATCTTGTTGTACGAGATCTCGCGATATTAAACTCCCGCGATATCTCTCGTTGAGAGGTAACGTTGTCTCGCGAGACGCTAATGCTAGCGCTAGCAGAGCCCCTAGCAAGTCAGCGTCACGGACAGCATGGCTTCGCCGGATGAAGTTGCTATAGAAGACGCCCCAACTACTGATGGAGGGTCCCGGCGCTGCCGACGCTGCCACGGATGTAAAGACACACGCGTAAACACCGGTGTGACCGGTGTTGCCAGATAGAGTCCCACCCACCCAAAGCACTCTTTACCCGCAAAAGTCAGAAGGAAAATCGCGGTGAACCGCCCAATCTGGCAACACTGGTGAGTGACGACGGCTGCTGATGCGGATATTTATGTTTGGAAAGTCCTGCGTGAATATCTATATTCTACAAAAAAAAAACGGCAAAATGAAAGAAAAGTAACGAGGCTATTTTTAAAAAGTAAGGAGTAGAAAGTACCAGTAATTGCGTGAAAATGTAAGAAGTAGAAGTATAAAGTAGGCTGAAAAATAATTACTTTACTAAAGTATAGATAACTAAAATTTGTACTTAAGTAAAGTAACGAAGTATTTATACTTCGTTACTTGACACCTCTGGCTAAGATATCATCACACCTCCAGCAAGCAAACAGCGGCTCCTTTACCTTAAGACGTCCGCCTCGGTTCTGGTAAAGAGCTGTGATCAGCTTTGGACTGACGAGTCGTCGGTCCCGCAAGTCCAAGCTGGACTCCACACGTGTTTACCTTGTCGGTGTCGGTGATACTCACTTTCGTCGGCAGAAGCTGTGGCAGTCGTGGTTTCTTTGGCTCAAGATAACTTATTCCAGGAAGGAACAAACAAAGTTTTTGAGCTCACGCTGGTTCGAAGTGGACCCATAACAGCATGTTATCAGTCCCAGCTGGATGACGAGTCCTTAGCGCGTGACTGGTAGTCATTCAGCCCTTTGGGGAACCTCATCAGGGCATTGAGGTCCTCAGCAAACTCTTCCGTTCCAGCAACAGCTTAGAACTTAAAGAAGGAAACAGAGAGGAGAGAAACTTGTCTCTTTTTCATTGGTCCACTTGTTATCACTATTCAAGGTGAAATTCAGCGCAGAGAAGGAAATTGTTTAGGAAAAGTATCTGAGTGAGAGACTTTCAGACGCTAGATGAGAGTTTTAGCTTAAACTCGACAAAAACAATTTCAGTGTAAGTCAGTTTGACATTTTAGCTGAACTTTGACACCTTTTCACTTGCAGAAATGACACATTGATGTTTCACATTTAAAGAATAACAGCATATAACATATATCATGAAAATGACAAAAGTTATTCTTTTGATTACATTAGAATAAAATCAAAGATAGAAATAGTCTCTTTTGATGACTATATTCTCAGATTACAACTAATGGAATGATTTTGTGGTAAATGTCTTGCTTTACTGAGAGGTCAGTAAAGGTCATCACTGGACAGTTCAAAAACCTTAGTTTGACCCTGGGTAGGTCCACTACATCTCCCCCCTTTTGGAAGCCATCGCCAGTCCTTGGGGATGGGGTCCAACACGAAAGGAAACCTTGAACTGTCTTTGATCTTGGAGTAATCCAGCAAGTGGAAAAGAAAAATCAAAAATTATAATCCCATAAAGTTTTTGGAAATTCCATACTGTTCGGAGGTAATCCCATTGCGAAAAGCTTTTAATCCCTTGGAAAACTGAGTCTGTTAACTCTTGGAAAACAAAGTCTGTGATCCTTTGGAAAACAAAGTCTTATAATCCACAGCGGTAATTCCACAGCAGTAATTCCACAACGGTTAGTTTTGTTGATTGATCAGCAACAATTGTTTTCATAATCAGCATGTAGAGGGGATCCCTCGATTGACGCAGAGGAGGCGACCCTTGGATGAAGGTTGAAGACCAAGCGTTGGAGCTGCAGGTCCCCACATCGAAGGTTGTTGGCTGGTTGGTTTCCAGTCAGTGCCACTCTGGTTCTATGTGTCATGCAATTATGTGGTTTTTTAGGTGGGCTTATGATTGGGATTTTACATTAGGCCTTACCTATATGCACCTGGTATGTAAGCTATCATGGTTTAGATCAGCTACAATTACCAATTAAGGGGTGGATCAATTCTGTAAAATTAGATATAGGGATTTGTACCTATAAAATTTTGGAGGGCTTCTGTAACGAAGGCCTCTAATTCCAAACTATTCCTCCATTCATTACTTAGTTTAGGTTAAACTAAAATAAAAATGAAATATAGTTTGATCTAAATGTCTGTTGTCTTTTAGACGAACGACGTAGGATTTGGTATTCCTAATAAATTTTGAAGTCTATGGCGAGACTCATCAAAATGAATAGATAATCTAGAATAGAAACGATCGAATCGGTTCAATTTAGAAATTGTGAGACCAGTGTAGTTTATGGTACCTTGAGTAGCTTTAAACTACATTGACTCTTCGACGATTGAGATTTAACAAAACGAACTGCATGTTGGCATAGTTAAATCCATATCATTCATTAACCAATGTTAATACAAAACCTTTTTGGCTGGGAGTGTTCAGAACCAAAACAATATCTCAACTAATGACAACAGTAATGACTAAACAACAAGGAAACAACGTTTCACTGCTTCGACACACTCTTGTCGTCAGATTCCAAAGTGCAACACACAAGAAAAACAGGTCTCAACTTTATGACCGAGGTCAAATTAAATCTCGTGGATTTAAACGGTTGTTAAGGTTAGTTTTTTGTTGTGGGTTTTAGGCTTAGCGTTTCTAAGTTCAAATTGGACAATGCGACTTATAGGGTGGGAAATACGGTAGTTTAAACCTGATTAGTTTATTTACTAACTTGTGTTTGGACGACCTTATTATCCCATGAAGTCGGTGAGTTTGTGAGATCTTTGTCTTTTGTGGAGTCATTGAACGCCTTGTAAGGTTTGATCTGATTTCGATGTACCCATTTAGCAATTGGCTCTTTGCGGCCTTTGCTGATTTTGATTTCGTAGACGACTGAGGACACTTTGTCTGTTATCAGATGAGGTCCAGTCCACCTGGGCATTAGTTTGCGGGCGAGAGTTCCGGTCTCGGACCCTCCTTTCCCGGTTGCTGGGGCGAACGTATAGTACCAGACTCTGTCTCCCACTTGGAGTTCATTGTGAGAGGCCTTCTGGTCATAGTACGCCTTACGTCCTTCAGCGGATCTTTCCAGGTTTTTCTGGGCGAAAGCAAAAGTGTTTCTGAGGTGTACATTCAAATCTTTGTCTTTGGCATGGCCTAACATCACCCCCCTTTGGTCATGGGGGACCACGAACACAGGTGAGGACGTCCGTCCATGGGCACAAGTTAGGATGCCACCGTTTAGTTTAAGCTGTTCGCGCAGCTGAGAGAAGACGGTACACAGGAATCGTTTAGGTTTTGGCCAACGTATCTTCTTACGTTTACCTCTTTCCGTGTAATTCAGGTGTGTCACAACCGTCGGCGCAATCGCAGGTGTGTCTGATTGTACAGACTGCGACGGGTCACTGTCGTTGTGTGTCTTCCCACCTCTCGACTGAAGAGAGGCTCTTTGAGTCTGTAAAAACTATGTCATTTCTGACTAGTTCTAGACACAAATGTTCCTGAACCAAGGTTTCATCGAAAGCTTGGCTGATAGCCGATTTACCTGTCCCAGGGGACAGTACAGCAACCTCGGTGTGGGGTCCTTGGATCTCCACACCTTTCTCTACCTGTGGTAGGTAATGTGAGTTTGCCCCCTTCTTGTCTGATGAGGGGTCCTCGTAATCTGCAACAATGATGTCCAAGTGACTGTCAGCGTTTGGTTGACTGTCATTTTCTGGACTCAGATGCCCTTGAACCAAGGTTTCATTGAAAGCTTGGTTGATTGCCGAATTACCTGTCCCAGAGGACAGTACAGCGTCTTCGGTGTGGGATCCTTGGATCTCAACACCTTTCACTACCTGTGGTAGGCAGTGGTCAGGGAGTGCTGAATGTGTCAGCTCACAGAGGAGGTTCTCTTGTTGGGCCAGAGTTTGGTCCAACTTTTGGGTCTCTTCTGTCTCACCTGTAGTTGAAGGTTCACTTACCGGGCTCTCGTCCTCGGATGAGCAGTCCCTTGTGTCCTCTGCGGTACCTGCGGTTAGGCAGTCTGTATCGCAACTAGGAAGCACTTTTATTGGCAGGGGTTTTCTCACTGTGCTCCACATTTTCCGTCGACCATAATCTATAATCGCGTTGAAGCGGTTTATAAAATCTTGGCCAACCAAAAATGGGAATGAGTCAAGTTTAGACACGTACACCGGGTGGCGTAGTGTCATTTCGCCAATCTGCATGTGAACCATAGCCATAGCTGTTAGGGTTGTTCTCGTCTCTGCGAGACCCTGTAGCTCAATAGCACATTTCTCAAAGGGTATTTGCCTGTCAACACCGTTAGCGGCGGTCCTCAGCTCCTCGAACAGCTTGGCCGACATAATGGTTATATCAGAACTGCCATCCAGGAGGGCTTCACGCTCAAGGACACCTTCCAGTGTGATAGGCAGGTAAGCTTTCTTAGCCACCCCCCTTTGTATAAAGTTACACAGAAACCTCACAGGTCTTGGCCCACGTTTCTGTTCACGTGTGACTCTGTCTGTGTAATCTTGTTTACTGTCAGCATCTTGTTGGCTGTCAGCATCATGACCTTCAGGATGTTGTTTTGTGTCAGCAATTGGTTTGCTGTCAACATCCATGGCAATGTTGGTAGTAGTGTGCGCTGAGTTATTTGTGTGCTCTGAGTCTTTGTGAAAGACAGTGCTACACATCGCTCCAGGTTGGTCAATGTTGATAGTGTCATTATCAATGATAACGCCACTCATTGTATCAGGTTGGTCAAGCACAGTAACATTCAAATCTACTGACAAACTACTTACTTCCTCTGTCTCTTCCGAGCATAGAGGTGTTGGGCCATTATTCCGGGACATTCGTGACTCTTTGCCTGTCTCGAACTGTTCTGTTCGAGGCGCGGGAGGTGCAGTTCCAAGGCTCGGGGGTGTCTGTTGGGACAACGCATAGTTACATGAGTATAGGTCCCCATCCTTCAATTTCTTTTGAAGTCCACCCACCGATTGACCTTGGTTTTCACCCATCTGGTTCGATCTGAACCGTTGTGGGTCTCTTAGAGAGTGAACACCTACCTTTTGTGGTTCGTTGCTTGTCTCAGATTTTTCAATCTGAGGTGCTTCAGGGGCGGGGCTCCCTTTAAACCATTTTGAGTCACTGTTCCAACTGGTACCAACATTTCGGTGTATGTCAGTTTGAAAATCTTGTTCATTCTTGCTAGTATTATCCAACTCTTTTAACAACCGACGCGTGTTCTCCACCACTTCTGAGGTCAGAAGGCCTTTGAGACGATAGTGTTCATTCTCGCTAGTATCATCCCACTCTTTTATCAACCGACGCATGTTCTCTGCCTCTTCTGAGGTCAGAGGACCTTTGAGACGACGGTGTTTATTCTCGCTTTTTTGCGACTGGGATACGACCTTTTGACCTGGGCACGCCTCAGTGGGTGTTTTGTTTTGCATGTGAGCCTCAACAGCAGTTACAGCGCACTGTTCATCACTGATTGTTTAAACTGATGTTGTAGCTCAAGGCCTTTTTTGAGACGTTTTTCTTTTTGTCGTTTGCTATTGATGTCACTAACTGTGTGCTCTGAGTTATCCATGTGCTCTGAGTTATCAAAGACAAGGTCACTCAATGTACCAGTTCGGTCATCCTCTGTATCATTCAAGTTTTCAAACAACCAACTTATGTCCACTATCTCCTCAGAGCATAGAGGTATGTTGCCTTTTTTCTGGAACTTCTGTGACCTTTTGCTACTCCCGGACTGTCCAGTCCGCAGTGCAGGGGCAGGAGCTTTGCTCGGTGTAGACCGCGGAGGGTCACTTAAAGAGCGGGCGTCCACCGTTTGTGGTTTTTTGCTTATCTCGGGCAGCTTCGTCCGAGGTGCAGGGACAGGGCGTGTGCTCGTCCTTCTCAACCATATTGGGTCTCTTAACCACTTCGGGTCATAGTTCCAGCGGGCATCGACATGTCGTGGTTTGTTAGTTTGAAAAACATGTTTTTTCTCGCCTATTTTAGGAGAGGGAGTTGATGAACTTGTCCCTTCCAGCTCCAGCGAGTGGGATTTGACCTTTTCTTGGTAATGTAGTTCACGTTCTGGTTTTGTTTTTAACCAGATCGGGTCAGGGAGTTGACGAACATCAAAACCATTTATAGCACGCCGTTTTATTTTTAATTGCTCAATCTCACTTTTTAACTCAAGTTTTTCTTGTTGAAAATTTTCTCTTCTGCGAATGTTATCTTGCCTTAACAATTCAAGTATTTCTGTGTGCAGCTGTAAAGCTTCATCACAATCGTTATCTCCCATCTTTTTGTTTTGATTTTGTTTGATCTCACGTTTTAACTCAAGTTTTACTTGTTGAAAAATTTCTCTTCTGCGAATGTTATTCTGCCTTAACAATTCAAGCTTTGCTGTGAGCAGCTGTAAAGCTTCATCATAATTGTTATCTCCCATCTTTTTGTGTTGATTTTGTTTGAATCAATAAGACGGTATTTATAATAGTGTATGCAAATAAATGCTTTCTTAGCGGTGAGTTATTTAACTAAAACAGCTTTCTGGGTTTGTTCCTGTAATCTATAAACAAGTCTTTCCTTCATTCAGTACCTTTTTATTTATTTTAGGTTTTACCTTCAATGAAAAATATGGTAAGTTAAGCCTTCGTGGCCGTATTAACTTAATAGACCTATTTTTTAAAACAATTACTATTAAACCACGCTTAATTTTTCTGTCTTTCACTCAAACGCCTTCTTAAAGATTTCAAATAAATGCAATGTTAACACTAAAATGTTAGCAGATTTTGTTTTATTTTGCTCCAAGAGAATGTATTTCAGATTCAGTAAAACTGTTTTGAGTTGCCGCAGTTATCTGGATTGAAAAATGTAATTTTGTTTGTTATTTTAAACTTTTTATTTAAAATAAACTGGAGTCATTAATTTTACACAGAAAAACGTTAAAAATGCCATTTTTAACTAAAAGTGTACAGATGTACAACAATTCTGTTTAAAATTCAGAGATGTGAAGAGCTTAATGTGGAATTGCTCTGTTCTCCATCATTTTTTTTTAATTTAATTTAAAAATCAAATAAAAATGCTTTTTTGAGTGTTATTTTAAATCTCTTCAGTATTTAAAACAAGCATCAATTGTTTGTCTGTACCTCTGTTATTCTAAAATTTTTTATTTAAAATAAACAGGAATTTTTGTTTGTGTACAGAACAATTTTTTAAAGCTGGTAAATTCACCATAAAAATGCTGACTTTTTTATGATGTTTTTGAGAAAACTCATCTGTCAACGTCTTTTAACCAACAGGGGGCAGCTTTGAGTCTTAATTTTATCACGTGGAGACTGATTTATTTCATTCAGTATTTAAACTAAAAACAACCTTTTCAGAATTAGTTTCCAGTGTGTCAGTGATAAACGCTCGAACCACGTTCTTGTCAGAGACAAATCTATGTTGTTAGACAGTTTAGATGGCTTTAAATGAGTGTTTAAACTCACTGTGAGTGTGTGAACTGCTTATCACCCGAAGTGCACCTGGAAATGACGACACAAGTAGGCGGGTCGACGCAGCGCGTCACCAGCTTCCGTTGAGCGAGGCGGAGCTCGCTAAACAGATACGTGACGTCAACCAATCAATCACAGCGTTTGCAGTGCATTACCCATGCATTCATGGTGAATGTAGTTTTCTTACCTTCGACCAATGAAGTACCGGAAATGACGACAAAGTGGGTTGGTCGCAACGGCGTGCGTTCCCACTACAGCGAATCAGCGCTCGCTACGAGTGATTGACAGCTCACAGCTCTCGTTTATCCAATCACAGCTCATAAACAGACATGCAGTACACGTCCTTTTAACGTTAGCTCGCACAGCAGACCACAACTTTATAGACTCTTAAAACAACTCAAACGCTACAAATTAACTTCCCAAAATTCTGAAACATGCGGCGAACACACCTAGACAGGCCAACTTAGTTACGCTCAGTAACACAGCACTGCAGCTGTTGAACAAACACGGACTCTCTCGGAGCCGCGTTCAAGGTCGGTTCCGTCCACTTTAAGGGAGCAGAACTCGGGTTTCAGAACCACTATCCGACACCGTTCTAACAGTTATATGCTTCTTTGACCTGCTCTAACATGTAAAATACCAGCACAGCAATCTTGTAGATGTTAAAGTAGCTTTCAGGCTTTTGACTCGGCGGTCAAACAAAGCTTTGTACAGGAGTCTGTGTGAACTGGACCGAACAGGACCCGAACCCCCACAGACCACGGGCTGACAAAAACCTCACCTAAAAGCTTCCAACAGCGTGTAAACGAGTTGAACGAATAACAATCCCTCAGCCTCAAATGATAAAAACATGCAGAATCTGCCTGTTTTGAACACCTCAGCCAAAAATTATTATCCTCAGAGTTTAAAACTTGGATCCTCTTATGCAAACATGACGTTACAGTTCATGAGATCACAGATTTATCAATAAACTTTTAGAAAACACGTACGAGGCCACCAGATGTAAAGGATTATGAGGAGGTCAATATTAATACTGACCTCTTTACCTTAATTAATTTACTTATTCAGATTGAATAGTAAATTCACGGATTCTTTTCTTTTTCAGTTTACCCAATATTTCTGTGATCTTTATGATGGATACATAAACAGAGCTATAAAGTGACAATGGACACGTTAACTTAGCTTGATATGTCAAAGAGACACTATCATTTATTTAAAATGAATCAACTAAATTAACACCATTACACTTGATTGACATGATTTCACTTTCTTTCAATTTAAATACGTCAGCACACTTGAATTTAACACAACAGACTTCAATACTAGATGTTAAACATATTTAGTCTGAGGGCTCTTTAAACTTAGTTAGTTTCCAGCTTAGATTGAGAGGGAAAAGAGTAGGAGGAAATCTAAAAAAGCTAAGTCTGGTCCTCTGGACATTCAAAAAATAAAACAAAACAAAGCAAAAAAAATGTAGAAACGTTTCGTCTTTCGTCCGAAAGACTTCCTCAGTCTGAGTTGCTGTGTTCAGCTCAGTCTTATAAATAGCACCCTCCCACAGTGTTGCACAACCAGTTGGCTGATGACAGCCTGAAACCAGTTGCTCACATGATCAAGGAGGGCCATCAGCCTAACAATGGATCATTAGCACCCTGATGGTTGTTTGCTATTCACAGAGGGCTGAGTGATACTAGCAATAACAGCATTGTAAGAGGGGGACAGTTGAACCCGGAGGCCTCCACCCCTGTTTAATGATGGACGGTTTCTTTTCACAAAGATGGCCTCCTTTACTCCTCTCTCAAACCATCGTTCCTCTCTATCAAGGATGTGAACATCTTCATCCTTGAAAGAGTGACCGCTGGCCTGGAGATGAGTGTAGACTGCAGAGTCCTGACCTGATGATGTTGATCTTCTGTGCTGGGCCATCCTTTTGGCCAGTGGCTGTTTAGTTTCCCCGATATAAGACTGATCACAGCCCTCCTGACACTGAACAGCATACACAATATTACTCTGTTTGTGCCGGGGGACTGGATCTTTGGGATGAACCAGTCTTTGCCGTAATGTATTTTGGGGTTTAAAAGCCACTGGGACGTTGTGTTTAGAGAATAAACGTCTCAATGTCTCTGAAACTCCCGCAACATACGGAATGACCACTGGTCTGGGTCTGGGTTCCTTCTTTTCACCTGATGGCTGGCTGGAGTCCTGTTTGGGTTTCTTCTCTGCTTTCAGGAAGGCCCAGTTAGGATATCCACATTTCCCTAGAGCCTGTTTTGTGTGTGATTTCTCCTTCTGTCTGGCTCCTAAGTTAGTGGGGACGCTGTCTGCTCTGTGATACAGAGTCCTGATGACTCCTAACTTGTGCTCCAGAGGGTGATGGGAGTCGAACTGTAAATACTGGTCTGTGTGGGTGGGTTTGCGGTACACATCAGTTTGCAAATTTCCTCTATCAGAAACTGAGACCTCACAGTCCAAGAAAGCCAACCTGCCATTTTTTACATCTTCTCGTGTGAACTTGATATATTTATCCACAGAGTTGATGTGATCAGTGAAATGTTGGACTTCCTGAGATTTAATTTTAACCCAGGTGTCATCAACATACCTGAACCAATGACTTGGTGGTCTCCCTGAAAAGGAAGTCAAGGCTTTCTTTTCTACCTCCTCCATGTACAGGTTGGCAACAATAGGAGAAACTGGCGACCCCATAGCACACCCATGTTTCTGCCTATAATATTGCTCCCCATATGTGAAGTAGGTTGACTGCAGGCACAGTTTCAAGAGTTGACACAGTTGCTCTGTGGAAAGTGTGGTCCTGCTGTTCAGAGTGGTGTCTGATTTTAACCTTAAACAGACCACCTCTACTGCTTCATCAACAGGGATGCACGTAAAGAGTGATGTGACATCAAAAGAGACCATTGTTTCATCAGTCTCCATGATGACACCCTTCACCTTCTCCACAAAGTCCATGGTGTTCTGTATGTGGTGTTCTGAGCTGCCAACTAAAGGGATGAGTACAGATGCCAGATATTTGGAAACATTGTAAGTGACCGAGTTAATCATGCTAACAATTGGTCTTAAAGGTACACCTTGTTTGTGGATTTTGGGTAAACCATACAGACTGGGTGTGGCCTCCCCTGGGTACAGTCTGTGGTACAGAATACTGTCAATAGCCTTGTCCTGCTTTAAAATTTTCAGGCAATCTATCAACTTCTTCTTGTAACCACTTCCTGGATCTCTTTTCAGCGGTTCATAAGTGGTTACGTCACTAAGGAGTGACATAACTTTCTCATGATAGTCTTTCTGGTTCAAAATCACTGTGCACCTTCCTTTGTCTGCTGGGAGAATTATGATGTTTTTGTCCTTGCTAAGAGTGTTGAGTGCATCTTTCTCTTCTCTACTGATGTTGGAAGGTGGTGGTTTGTTTAATGTGCTCTTCTTTGGTCTTCAAGGCCTCAATAGTAACTATTGAGGCCTTGAAGACCAAAGAAGAGCACATTAAACAAAAACTAACAACGTGCCTAGATCAGACCACACTTCAGCAAGTGATGGACTGTACAGATCAGGCACGCTTAGCACAGCATGCCAGGTCCAAGACTCGACAGCAAAACAAATTTAACTTACTGATAACTCGTCAACACCATCACAATTCCAATAACAACACGTTCAGTGTAAGGCAACACTTCACTACACAGCTACATGCCAGGGAGACAGAGACGTGGGTGAAGAATTTATCTGACAGACAGCTCACCCAGCCAGAGACAGAGATTCTTGCCAGGGGACTAAACTTTGCAGTGGCACCAAGTAGAATTCCTCTAGTAGAGATGATCACAGCCACTGAGTCAGCCATCCGTGTAGTGGACCTACCCAGAGTCAAATTAAGGTTTTTGAACTGTCCAGTGATGACCTTTACTGACCTCTCAGTAAAGCAAGACATTTACTACAAAATTATTCATTTAGCTATAATCTGATAACATAGTCACCAATAAGAGACTATTTCTATCTTTGATTTTAGGCTGATGTGATCAAATGAATAATTTTATTTGTAAGAGCATCAGTACATTTTAATGTCAGATAAATCAAATACTCTGCTTAATTCAAAATGTTGTACATGGAGGATTTCTCCTCTCCTCTCGAACTTGCATGTGAAGATAAAAGGAACACTTTATCTCATTCATTTTAGCTTGAGCTCAGGACAATCTAGACATCCAGAGACTTTTGTTTTTGTCCTATTTAATAATCAAGCTATTATCATTAATAGGTCCCATATGTGATGCTTAATGACGTTGTTTTAATCAAACCAACAGTATTTTGTTAAAGTGTTAAAGCAAAGGAATCAGTTTTATGATAAAATGCTGACATCTGAAACTAACACTTTATCTTTCTGACAAACTAATCTTTTGACCCCCTTTCAACATGTTGATGTCATCCTCACATCAACTTATGATGCCATTCGGCCAATCAGAAAGAACACATTTTCTGGGTCACGTCTCAGTTAAAACCTTCACATCTTACTTTCTCTTAGAAAGTCTGCTGGAGTAAGCCTCAAACTATGGTCTTCTCCAAAGAACTGATGATCGTCTGGTCAACACGCTAATGACCATGTCATTCAGTTAAAGACTTATAACATGCCAAGTTATAAGCCATCTTCAACAGCTGAAAAGCTCTCTTTTATTGACATTCCTTTAAGGAACGTCTTATCTTGAACAACAGCACCAGGAGCTGCCGTTACTTCGGTTCGAGTCAAGGCGCACGTCTGGAGACGCTGAGAATGGTAAACGAACTGACCAAACTGGACCGAGGGAGACTGACCATCTTCACGAGGTAACAAGTCGTCAAATGCTTTGCCAAGGGTACCAACGTGTAGCTTTAATCGGCCGGAGAACTGCCATGTTTCTGGTTAAACACATCAAGATAACTCCCTGACTCTTAACTTTTCTTCCTCCATTTTTCTCCTAAATCTTTCCCTCTCAACCTAAGCTGGAAACTATATTTTTTAAGTTAAAGAGCCCACAGACTAAATATGCTTAACATCTAATATTTATGTCTGTTGTGTTAAATTTAAGTGTGCTGACGTATTTGAATTGAAAGAAAGTGAAATCATGTCAATCAAGTGTAATGGTGTTAATTTAGTTGATTTATTTTAAATAAATGGTAGTGTCGCCTGGCATACCAAACTAAGTTAATGTCCATTGTCACTTAATGGCTCTGTTTATTTATCCATCATAAAGACCACAGAAATATTGGGTAAACTGAAAAAGAACAGAATCCGTGAACATTTACTATTCAATCTGAATAAGTAGATTAATTAAGATAAAAAGGAGGTCAGTATTAATATTGACCTCCTCATTAATTCTTACATCTGGTGGCCCGTAAACGGTTCTGAAAGTTTATTGATATCTGTGGTCTCAGTCATGAACTGTAACGTCATGTTTGCATAAGAGGATCCAAGTTTTAAACTCTTGAGGATAATGATTTTGGCTGGAAGTGTTCAAAGCAGGCAGATTCTGCATGTTTTTATCATTTGAAGCTGAGAGATTGTTATTGTTCAACTCCTTGACACGCTGTGGGAGCTTTTAGGTGAAGTTCTGTCAGCCCGTGGTCTGTGGGGGTGTTCTGGTTCCGTTCGGCCCAGTACGCGCACAGACTCCGGCACAAAGCTTTGTTTGACCGCCGAGTCAAAAGCCTGAAAGCTAATTTAACATCTACAAGATTGCTGTTGTGGTATTTTACATTTTAGAGCTGGTCAAAGAAGCATATAACTGTTAGAACGGTGTCGGATAGTGGTTCTGAAACCCGAGTTCTGCTCCCTTAAAGTGGACGGAACCGACCTTGAACGCGGCTCCGAGAGAGTCCGTGTTTGTTCAACAGCTGCAGTGCTGTGTTACTGAGCGTAACTAAGTTGGCCTGTCTAGGTGTGTTCGCCGCATGTTTCAGAATTTTGGAAAGTTATTTTGTAGCGTTTGAGTTGTTTTAAGAGTCTATAAAGTTGTGGTCTGTTGTGCAAGCTAACGTTAAGCAACGTGTTTTACATGTTTGTTTATGAGCTGTGATTGGATGAAACTAGTACTGGGAGCTGTCAATCACTCTTGTAGCGAACGCTGATTCGCTGTTGTGAGCTGTCAATCACGTCGCACGCCGTTGCGACCAGCCCACTTTGTCGTCATTTCCGGCGCTACATTGGTCGAAGGTGAGAAACTACATTCGCCATTAATGCTTGGAGATTGAACTACATATGCTGTGATTGATTTGTTGACGTCACGTATGTTGTAGCGAGCTCCGCCTCGCTCACGTAAGAAGCTGGTGACGCGCTACGCACGCTGCGTTGGCCCGCCCATTCTTGTCGTCATTTCCTGATGCACATTGAGTGACAATCAGACGCAGTTCACACACACACACGCTGACAGAACAAACTGAGTTTCACTGAGAGTTTAAACATTCTTTAAAGCCATCTGAACTGTCTAACAACATAGATTTGTCTCTGAGAAGTACGCGGTTCGAGCGTTTATCACTGATACACTAGAAACTAACTCTGACAAGGTTGTTTTTAGTTTAAATACTGATTAAAAAAAAATCAGTTTCCTCGTGATTAAAATTAAGACTCGAAGCTGTTGGTTAGAGGACGTTGACAGATGAGTTTTCTTAAAAAACATCATAAAAAGTCAGCATTTTATGGTGAGTTACCAGCTTTTAATTTTGTTCTGTACACAAACAATAGCTCCTGTTTATTTTAAATAAAATATTTAGAATAACAGAGGTACGGACAAACATTTTTGCTTATTTTAAATACAAAGAATTTAAAATAACAAACAAAAGTACAGTTTTCACTCCAGATAACTAAAAAATTTTTCCTTTCTCTTCCTTTCTCTGACACATCATCTTCCACAGTCGTCCTGTGCACATTTAAACTTTCCTGTTTATTTCAAATAGTGAAAAGTTTAGAATAACGAATACAGAACATCTTTTATTTTGATTTTCACTGAAAATCCAGATAAAAGATGGCAGGCACAGAGGGTGAGACCCCTAACACCACTGATACAGGGCAGCCTGTGCCACCTCAAGGCCACGACCCGACCAAAGCAGATTGGATCGAATGTGCCTTATTTTCACTCACAGGGCCCATCACAAACTACCATGAAGAGACACAGTTGATGGAGGAAGCAGATGTGGACAGTGCATTAAAAACTGTAACAGCTGGAACCACAACGGCTGAAAAGAAAGCAGACAGAGATAAACGTTTAGCTAAATTAAGCCTTCTGTTAAAGGCCAAGCTAGACTTTGAAACTGCTGTACGCCGGGCTGTCTCTACATCATGTTTAACAGCACAAATGGAGGTTGCCGCTTTACAGCAGGAGGTAAAGAGTTTAACACAGTCGAGTATTGGCAGCGCTGAACAAACGCGTAGTCTCTACGAAGAATGCAGAGTGTTAAAAAGGGATTTTGACCAATCACAAGATGATTTGGAAAAATGTGTGGTGGAGAAGGATACGTATTACCATCAATACAAGTCGCTTCAGGCGGATTGTGGGGAGGCACGAGACGCGCTGGAAAAATGCACGGACACCCTGGAATCATTATCACTACGGTACACAAGGCTGCAAGAAGATTATAGAAAATCACAAGAACAGCACATGATGTTACAACGTGAAAATGATGGGTTAAAAGTCCAACTGAATAGTTGTCAAATAGAGCGTGCATCAGCAATGAACAAACTCTTTGAAGAAGAGAGAAAATGTTTGGGTCTCATGAGTAAACACCTTGAGAACTCACCGCCTCCGCTGCCCCCTCCCATACCTGATGACCTACTCCCTCCTCCACCGCCCCCGCCCATGCCAGATGCACTACTCCCTCCAACACCACCGCGCCGTCCCTTGGGGCCTCTAAAACCGACAATCCCACCGGATGCGCCGGTGGGTGGATCTGATAATAACCCACAAATACCTCTATCAATGGCTGAACTACGGAATATGGCGAAAAGCATTCAAACCTTCGCCCCTGGCCCAATGGGCTCACACGAAACCAAGATCTATCTCGAGGACCTTGATTTCCAGCTTCAACGTTTCCCAGAAGCTACAGATGATGATAGAATCTGTCTGTTAAGGTTAACATCGGACAGGACGGTGCATGCTTTTATGAAGCGTCAACGAGAAGCAGTGATGAAAGACTACAGTCTTCTCTGTGCTGCGCTGATAAAGGAGTTTTCTCCTTGCACGGGGCCCGATGGCATCATAACAGCAGCTAACGTCAAGCAAGGTAGGAATGAACACCCAAGGTCATATTATGACCGAATATTCCGTGCCTATTTCGGGGACAGATGCGAACCTGAAATGGAGGAGGAGGTAGGGTTTAAGTATATTTTCAGCCAAAACCTCTGCCCTGACATAAGAGAGAAAGTACATGTCAGCGCAAACTATAAACGGAGGTCCATCGAAGACATAAGAGAGTGCGCGATAGATGTTTTTACAGGTCGCTCACCAAACAAGACACCCTTTGAAGTGTGTCCTGGTGAAAAGGTCAAATACCAATCGCTAGACCTTGAAGGAGCAAGAGCGCCAGCTCACTCTTTTAAGGAAGCCGAGAATAAGCAAAATTTCCAACCTGACAGACCGCAAAATGAAGGTGTCCGCTGGAACAAAGACCAAAAGGGGTCCAGAGACCCTAAGTGGTACAGGCCGCATCAAGAGGAAGAGCCCCATCAAAAAAGGAGGGCTTTCCAAAAGAAAAAGAAATATGGGTCCCAAGGAGACTCATATGAAAGAGGGTGGTCCCAGAGAGGACCCCCGAGCAATGCGCCAGATCCTGCACCTCAAACTGAACAGTCTGGGGCGAGGAAAAACCCACAGAAGTTCCAGAAAAAAGGCCCTAAACCTCTGTCTTCAGAAGAGATGGAGAACATACGTCGGTTGTTAGAAAGTTTGAAAAAAACAAACAAGGAAAACAAACCTGGTGTGATGTGTAGCACTATCATTGATAGTGACTCAGAACACACTAATAACAGCAATGCCACGATTGCTGACAGTCACCAAGATACTGATGGTCAGGATGCTGACAATCAGGGTATAGACGGTCAACAAGATGTTGACTGTAACCATGACATCATTGTTACAGAGTCCGAGAGCCCCTCATCAGAAAAAGGGGGGGAAAGCGCACTCACCAAAGACAATGACTCGTCGCAGACCGATCACTCAGACCCATGTGTGACTGCACTACCAGTACAGGTGAATGAAATTCACACAGACAATGGTAGACGTAACACACGTCGGAAAAAACCTGGTAGGTTCCTGTGTAACATTATCAGGAAGGGGCCCGCTAAGAAGGCTTACCTGTCAATCACTTTAGAAGGGGTCCTCACAGAAGAGGCCCTCCTGGATGGTGGGGCTGACATAACCATTATGTCTCCCACACTGTTGAAGGAGCTAAGGATAGCCGCTAGCGGGGTTGACAGGGAAATACCCCTCAAAGAATGTGCTGTAGTACTACAGGGACTCTCAGAGACGAGTACAACCCTTACAGCTATAGCCATGGTTCATATGCAGATTGGTGAAATGACGCTATACCACCCGGTACACGTGTCCACCATTGACTCATTCCCATTTTTGGTTGGCCAAGACTTTATAAACCGCTTCGACGCGATTATAGATTATGGTGATCAAACAATGTGGACCAGAGTGAGCCAACCACTGCCAATCGATATGCCTACACAAGGTGACACTGACTGTCTAACAGCAGGTACCGCGGAAGGCACAACGGGTTCCTCCAACGAGAGCACAATCCCGGTAAGTGAACCTTCAGCAACAGGTGAGGCAGAAAAGGCCCAACAAGAGAGCCTCCTCTGCGAGCTGAAACAGTCAGCACTCACTGAACACTACCTACCGCAGGTAGTCAAAGGTGTTGAGATCCAAGGATCCCACACCGATGATGCTGTTTTGTCTCCTTGGACGGAGAAATCAGCGATCAGCCAAGCTTTCTATGGAACCTTGGTTAAAAAACAGTTGGGTCTAGAAATGAACAAAAAGGCTTTCCGCTTTTCGTTGGACCCCAACGATAAACAGGTAATGACCGCAAAAGGGATCATTGACCTGAAACTGATCTGGAACCAACGAGTACTGGATCACCCGTTCCTCGTGGTCCCGAACTTACCACATGCAACCTACATAGGCTCCGACATTTTGGTAAGGTTAGGTGTCCGAGTGGACATCAACAACAATGTACTGTGGTCACTAGACACAGCCACAAAGGACTCTCCTGTGCTAACAACAGAGAACCTTAAGGCTGGACAGACCATTCCAGAGGTCTGTCAGATTGCTAACAGCCATAACACTGCGGTACCACCTCAGGTTATGAACAAGCCGGTGATGTGTCACATCATGAAAGGACAAGCTATTAGCACAAAACTGGCATACTTTCAACCATCTCCTATGTTTTTCAACTTAGGACTGTCCATGGAGGCCACATTCCAAGTGACCCTCGACTGCAGAACCACGACTGTTGCTGTGTGCAACACAAGCACAGAAGAGGTACTGATCCCAAAAAACACACAGCTAGGATGGTTGATCTCCACTGATTTTCATGATTTTGAGCTAAGCATTCCATTTCTGGGAGGACTCCCAGAGAACTTGATCCCATATCAACACACGGGGCAAGTCTTGTTCACGAAACCAACACAGGCCATAGCTCTTTTCTCCCCCACTGAGTCCGACCAGGACACTGTCCGCAGGTTCGGTTTCAACAAAGGAGACAGTCTATGCCCCCAAACTTACAGTGCACTACCTGTTGACAGGTTTTACGACACTGAAGGGGACTCACTGGAGCTCCCCAAAGAACAAGAATCCCTCTCAGTTGCTTCACAGATTGACCAGGTGGTCGCCCAAGCCGACGCCCTGAAAACTGATGAAGAAAGGGACAAACTTCGCAAAGTTCTTCTAAAATATGAGAAATCATTCTCAACTGACTCGATGGATTGTGGGTTGACCACGCTCCACACAGTGAGCATCCCAACCCCGCCTAATGCTCCCCCTGCATTTGTCAGACAGTACAAGATTCCTCTGGCAGCACATCAACCTGTCAGAGAAATCATTAATGACCTGTTAGAAAAAGGTATCATCCGATACTGTAACAGCACTTACTCTGCGCCTTTATGGCCGGTGTTAAAACCTAATGGTAAGTGGAGACTCACTATAGACTACAGAAAGCTAAACAAACAAGTTCCCTTATCCAGATGGCCTATGACGCAACTCCAACAGGAACTGCCCAAGGTCACCAATGGTAAGTACTTCTCGACTCTCGACGTCGCCTCTGGTTTTTGGACCATCCCTGTGCGCGCCGAGGACCAGTACAAACTAGCTTTCACTTTTGGTGGCCGTCAGTACACCTTTAACAGGTGTCCCTTTGGCTACGCTAACTCACCTGCAGAGTTCAACATTTTCTTGAACAAAGCATGTCCAGACGCCCACGAGCGTGGGACACTGATTTACGTGGACGATGTCCTTTTGAGGCAGCCGACACTGGACTCACATTTGGCTGAGATCGACCACGTTCTGAATCAGCTGACAACTGCTGGTGCTAAAATATCGCTGTCGAAATGTCAATGGTGCAGAACCAAAGTGGACTACGTTGGCCTACTTGTAGGTCCTGACGGAGTACAACCACAGCTGACTCGCACCCAAGGCCTCGACAATCTCAAAGTCCCCACCAATCTCAAAGAACTACAAAGTTTTCTGGGCGTGTGTAACTACTCGAACCAATTCATCGAGAACTATGCGGACCTTGCGAAACCACTGACTGAACTCCTTAAAAAAGACGTACCATTTGTTTGGACTGACAAACAGCAACAGGCAATGGACGCTCTTATAAACAGGATCAAGTCAGCCCCTTGTTTAGTCTACCCAGACTACAACAAAGAGTTTTACTTGGAAGTGGGCTTCTCAGCTCATTGCATAAGTGCAGGTCTGTACCAGATACACGACAGAGACAAACGTGTAGTAGCCTATGCCAGCAAAACGATGGCAGGCCCCGAGTTGAGATTCTCAGACTGTGAGAAAGCTTTACTGACCACAGTGTGGGCAGTTAAACATTTCTCCAGCTACATTGGTGGACAGAAAATCATTGTGGAAACACAACACCAGCCAGTGACCTTTCTTAACAGTGAACGCATCAGAGATGGTGTGGTGACAAACTCACGTGTTGCAACGTGGCTCATGGCGCTTCAAAGTTTTAACCTAGACATACGTTATGGTCAAAACAAGAAGTCACATCTGGGGACGGACTTGGCAATCTGCCAGAAGTGTACACAAGATGTACCAGCCACCCAGCCGCCGGTTGAGGTGAAACCCCCAGTAACTGAAGACCCGAATCACCACTTCTTTGATGACAATATCTGCAAAGATATGACAACATTGTACGTGGATGGATCTTCATTCCTCCGCGACAAGATCTGCAGAGCAGGTGTTGGAGGGGTCCTCCTCCAAAACCGAGAGCAGATAACTTTCAGCTACAAATTAGGATCTCAGACTTCTCAGTACGCTGAGATTGCAGGAATCCTAATAGCTCTCCAGATGGTAGTAGAACGCTCCATCAAGACGCTAGTCATCTGCACTGACTCTAACTATGCTCGTTTGAGTTTCGCTTGTCACCTCGCTGTGTGGAAACTGAACGGTTTCCTAACAAGCGACAGAAAAGTGGTCAAACACAAAGAGCTTTTCATAGCGTGTGATCACTTGGTGACATCACACGACTTACAGATCTACTGGAAGAAAGTTCCAGGGCATTCTAGAGTCCCAGGCGATGACAAGCACTACAATGACATTGCAGATTCCTTAGCCAAAGAAGGAGCCGACGAAGGTCCTCTATGGTCCTTCGACCCCTCCTGGTTAATCGAGACTCTGCCAACACATCCTTCAGTCAGAGTTATGGCAGTCACACGTGCACAGGCCGCAACCAGACCTGCTGACAACGCAGTCTCTGTACGACCCGCACTGACTGACCCAGACATCATCCAACTACAAAAGTCGGATCCCGCTATCAACTCCATGATACTGTACCTGACTGATCCGAACAAAAATAGTCCGTCTAAAGACGACCTGGATTCCGATCCAGACCTTAAGGTCCTCTATCAGCTGCGCAAACAGCTAAAACTAATCAAGGGCATCTTAACTTTCGCTCATGGACCAACGTCCTCACCTGTGTTCGTGGTTCCCCATGACCAAAGGGGGGTGATGTTAGTTCATGCCCATGATCTCCCGTCCGCAGGACACAAAGGAGATAAAGCCACGCTGACGGCATTAAAACAAATTGCCTATTGGCCTGGAATGAAAAAGGATGTCAAGGACTACATTGAAGGGTGCGTGGTCTGTGGCCAGTTTCAGCCAACCAGACCACTTCACAGAGCACCACTGCAAAGCAGAGGCATTGCATTCCCATGGTCTGACCTCCAGATCGACTGGGTTGGACCACTCACTAAGAGCTCTAGAGGAAATAAATATTTTCTCACGGTAACCTGTGCATTTACCAAATGGGTAGAATGCCTACCAGCTCCTAACGACACAGCACAAACCACTGCTATGTTGTTAATGAATCATATATTCTCAAGGTTTGGACTTCCCCTTCGGGTGAACTCAGACCAAGGTACACACTTCACAGGTGAAGTGATGAAAGAACTGTGGAAGACGCTAGGCGTCAAGGCCAACTTTCATGTCGGCTACCACCCACAGGCTTCAGGCCAAGTAGAGAGAGCAAACAGAACTGTGGTGAGTATTTTGAAGAAATACGTGGCTGCAAACCACAAGGACTGGGACGTGAAACTCCCTCTGGTCCTCATGGCCATAAGAGCCACTCCACACACATCAACTGGCATCTCTCCCTTCGAGATGATGACCGGTCGACAAATGACTCTCCCTCTACACCTGTTGTACCAACCAGGCGACGCCGCCATGGCGACAGCCTACACTACACAACAATACATGAAAGATTTGAATGTACACCTCAGAAACACTTTTGCTTTCGCCCAGAAAAACCTGGAAAAATCCGCTGAAGGACGCAAGGCGTACTATGACCAGAAGGCCTCTCACAATGAACTCCAAGTGGGAGACAGAGTCTGGTACTATACGTTCGCTCCAGCAACCGGGAAAGGAGGGTCCGAGACCGGAACTCTCGCCCGCAAACTAATGCCCAGGTGGACTGGACCTCATCTGATAACAGACAAAGTGTCCTCAGTCGTCTACGAAATCAAAATCAGCAAAGGCCGCAAAGAGCCAATTGCTAAATGGGTACATCGAAATCAGATCAAACCTTACAAGGCGTTCAATGACTCCACAAAAGACAAAGATCTCACAAACACACCGACTTCATGGGATAATAAGGTCGTCCAAACACAAGTTAGTAAATAAACTAATCAGGTTTAAACTACCGTATTTCCCACCCTATAAGTCGCATTGTCCAATTTGAACTTAGAAACGCTAAGCCTAAAACCCACAACAAAAAACTAACCTTAACAACCGTTTAAATCCACGAGATTTAATTTGACCTCGGTCATAAAGTTGAGACCTGTTTTTCTTGTGTGTTGCACTTTGGAATCTGACGACAAGAGTGTGTCGAAGCAGTGAAACGTTGTTTCCTTGTTGTTTAGTCATTACTGTTGTCATTAGTTGAGATATTGTTTTGGTTCTGAACACTCCCAGCCAAAAAGGTTTTGTATTAACATTGGTTAATGAATGATATGGATTTAACTATGCCAACATGCAGTTCGTTTTGTTAAATCTCAATCGTCGAAGAGTCAATGTAGTTTAAAGCTACTCAAGGTACAATAAACTACACTGGTCTCACAATTTCTAAATTGAACCGATTCGATCGTTTCTATTCTAGATTATCTATTCATTTTGATGAGTCTCGCCATAGACTTCAAAATTTATTAGGAATACCAAATCCTACGTCGTTCGTCTAAAAGACAACAGACATTTAGATCAAACTATATTTCATTTTTCTATTTTAGTTTAACCTAAACTAAGTAATGAATGGAGGAATAGTTTGGAATTAGAGGCCTTCGTTACAGAAGCCCTCCAAAATTTTATAGGTACAGATCCCTATATCTAATTTTACAGAATTGATCCACCCCTTAATTGGTAATTGTAGCTGATCTAAACCATGATAGCTTACATACCAGGTGCATATAGGTAAGGCTTAATGTAAAATCCCAATCATAAGCCCACCTTAAAACCACATAATTGCATGACACATAGAACCAGAGTGGCACTGACTGGAAACCAACCAGCCAACAACCTTCGATGTGGGGACCTGCAGCTCCAACGCTTGGTCTTCAACCTTCATCCAAGGGTCGCCTCCTCTGCGTCAATCGAGGGATCCCCTCTACATGCTGATAAAAACAATTGGTGCTGATGAAGTCAACAACTATAATCGATATGGAATTACCGCTGTGGATTTATCGCTGTGGATTATAAGACTTTGTTTTCCAAAGGATTAAAAGCTTTCCGCTATGGGATTACCTACGAACAGTATGGAATTTCCAAAAACTTTATGGGATTATAATTTTTGATTTTTTTTTCCACTTGCTGGATTACTTCAAGATCAAAGACAGTTCAAGGTTTCCTTTCGTGTTGGACCCCATCCCCAAGGACTGGCGATGGCTTCCAAAAGGGGGGAGATGTAGTGGACCTACCCAGGGTCAAATTAAGGTTTTTGAACTGTCCAGTGATGACCTTTACTGACCTCTCAGTAAAGCAAGACATTTACTACAAAATCATTCATTAAACTGTAATCTGATAAATATAGTCACCAAAAGAGACTATTTCTATCTTTGATTTTAGGCTGATGTGATCAAAAGAATAACTTTTGTCATTTTCATGATGTGTGCTTTTAAGCTGTGTTATTCTGTGAGAGTTAAACTGTGTTTCACTGCTGTGTCAAAGGTGCAATTAAGTCATCCAGAGACTTCTTTTAATTTTGTTAATTCAAATGTTATCAAATGAATAATTTTATTTGTAAGAGCATCAGTACATTTTAATGTCAGATAAATCAAATACTCTGCTTAATTCAAAATGTTGTACATGGAGGATTTCTCCTCTCCTCTCGAACTTGCATGTGAAGATAAAAGGAACACTTTATCTCATTCATTTTAGCTTGAGCTCAGGACAATCTAGACACCCAGAGACTTTTGTTTTTGTCCTATTTAATAATCAAGCTATTATCATTAATAGGTCCCATATGTTATGCTCTGATGACGTTTGTTTATTCATACAACAATGTTGGTAATGAGTTAAGAAAGTTCTAAATCTGCTGTATCATGAAACTGGCGTCTTAAACTAACTTTCTTATCCTTTCTGACATTTTTAATCTAACTTATGCCTCCTCTCAGTGGCTCCTGGCCTAACAGACCGAATGAGAAAGAGCTACGTCTTTCTAGGTCAAGTTAGCCTTAAAAGAGCTCTGACTTCCTGTTTTCCTTGAAGTCTGCTGGAGTAAGCCTCAAACTATGGTCTTCTCCAAAGAACTGATGATCGTCTAGTCACACGCTAAGGACACGTCATTCAGTTAAAAGATTTATAACATGCCTGTTATAAATCTATTTCAAGCCGTGAAAAGCTCTCTTTTATTGACATTCCTTTAAGGAACGTCTTATCTTGGAAACACCACCAGGAGCTGCCGTTACTTTCGGTTCGAGTCAAGGCGCACGTCTGGAGACGCTGAGAATGGTAAACGAACTGACCAAACTGGACCGAGGGAGACTGACCATCTTCACGAGGTAACAAGTCGTCAAATGCTTTGCCAAGGGTACCAACGTGTAGCTTTAATCGGCCGGAGAACTGCCATGTTTCTGGTTAAAACACATCAAGATAACTCCCTGACTCTTAACTTTTCTTCCTCCATAAATTTCTCCTCCTAAATCTTTCCCTCTCTATCTAAGCTGGAAACTATTTTAAGCTGAAATGCCCACAGACTAAATATGTTAACATCCAATATTTATGTCTGTTGTGTTGAATTTAAGTTTGCTGACGTATTAATTTGAAAGAAAGTGAAATCATGTCAATCAAGTGTAATGGTGTTAATTTAGTTGATTTATTTTAAATAAATGATAGTGTCTCTTTGACATATCAAACTAAGTTAACGTCTTTGTCACTTAATGGCTTTGTGTATTTATCCATCATAAAGACCACAGAAATATTGGGTAAACTGAAAAAGAACAGAATCCGTGAACATTTACTATTCAATCTGAATAAGTAAATTAATTAAGATAAAGAGGTCAGTATTAATATTGACCTCCTCTTAATTCTTACAGCACTTTGAGATTTTTATTAATGAAAAGTGCGTTGTAAATTAAATTCATTATTATTATTAGCGTTTCTTGCACCCTCTCCCAATTCACTTTGCCAACCTCATAAGCGGTTGGGCTGAACTAGCGATGCTAGTTCCTTTTGAGTTTGGCCTTGTTTTTTATTAGTGAAGGCTAGCGTTCGCGCACCCTCTCCCAAATTCACTTCTGTTGGTGAAGGCTGGCATTCGCGCACCCTCTCCCAATTCATTTTTCACCAAACTTGTTCTCTATTCGTGAAGGCTGGCGTTCGCGCACCCTCTCCCAATTCATTTTTCGCCAAACTTGTTCTCTATTGGTGAAGGCTACCGTTCACGCACCCTCTCCCAAATCCACTTCTGTTGGTGAAGGCTAGCATTCGCACACCCTCTCCCAATTCATTTTTTGCCAATCTTGTTCACTATTGGTAGAGGCTAGCGTTCGCGCACCCTTTCCCAAATTCACTTCTGTTGGTGAAGGCTAGCGTTTGCGCACCCTCTTTCAAATTTGGCCTGTCCGTCTTACATATTGCTTGTAGCTGGGGGTGCCAGCTCCTCTGCTGAGCTGCTGTTTTTCTCTTGAGTAAACTGCCTACAGTAGGAAGCATGGACGGTTCTCACTGCTGCATAGATTGAGAGTCCGTGCTCCAGGCATATGATAGTCACGACCTATGTCTTGCCCGCCTGGGACATGACCATCTGCTGGAGGCCTTGTCGGAGAGCCCCTGCTTGAACTGCAGCTTCATGCCTCATTCTGTAAGAGTGGCTCAGCTGGCCCGGTTTTGCCCCGAGCTTAGCAGCGACCTCCCGCCTTCTAGACAGGAAGCTCCACCCAGGCGCTTGAAGCGCTGGACTGAGGCCGTAGTCTCGGTGGCCC
>JBBPBX010000755.1:20031-40187 GCA_038048925.1 Garcialebias charrua | reverse complement strand
CTTATAACCTGGCATGTTATAAGTCTTTAACTGAATGACGTGGTCATTAGCGTGTTGACCAGACGTTCATTCAGCTCTTTGGGGAACCTTATCATGGCTTGAGGACCTTAGCAAACTCCGTCAGTTCCAGCAACAGCTTAGAACTTTAAGGAAGGATCTGTGATCAGTGACTTGTTCTTTCCCCATTGGTCCAAACGAACCAGTGGAATGAAGGTCACTCGGATATCAGTTTTTAGAACAGAGAAGAAGTTGTAACACAAGGTTATTCATTAACACAAAAATTGAGGAATAAGAGAGTCTCTTATGACTTATTGTGTTTTGATATGACTTATTGTGTTTTGATTCAAAATAATGTAATAAAATAGTGTTCACTTGTCTCCTTGAGAGCCTCAGGAGCACTGTACCACTCAGAGTTTCAGAGAGATGTGAAAAGGTGTAAACCCAGGTCAGAGATGAGGGGTCTATCTCACTACAGTTGCTACAGTGACCCATGGTTACTGGCTACAGTTCCGACGGCGGCCTCACATCTCACACCTGGTCATGATGACTGTAATCACTAACCCGGTGAAAGCCCGAGCACTAGACCAGGAGCTTTCCATCCTCCTGGCCAAGGGTGCAATCGAGGCAGTGGACCCTCTGCGACAACCCAGAGGCTGTTCCTCAACTTACTTCCTTGTATCAGTCACTCGGGTTGTACCCTTAGGCCTGCTGTCTCTTCGCCCCTTGCAGGGTGGCTTAACAACTTTTGCCTGGATGCCAGGCTACACAGGCATCGTAAACTCGTAGTAACATGGCCATGTCTTCATGCCCGACTCCATGGAAGGAAAAAGATTATTTGTCCAGGGGTGTCCCTATGGGGGTGGTAGTGTGTCATAGGGAAGTGGTCACAAACGATGCCAGTTCCACAGGATGGGGCACTGTGTGGCAACACAAAGTGGTTCAGGGCCGCTGGGACCAAGGGGACCGCTCCAGGCTTATAAATGTACTGGAGCTGGGTGCAATGCATTTGGCACTCAAGAACTTCCCGCCCCACCTGGAAAGGGGGCATGTCTTGTTCAGTCAGACAACACCTCTGTTGTCAATCTCATCAACCACTAAGGGGGCACCAGGTCAGTACAGCTTCTCGGTGTGTCCAGGGTGCTTTTGGAATGGGCCTCCACTTGTCTGTCCACCTTGCGGGCGACATACTTACCAGGGCGACACAATCAGGTCGGAGTTTTTCTCTCCCGCCAGGGGTCTGCTCCGGGAGAGTGGTCCCTCTACAGCGACATAGTTTGGATGATCTAGGACCGTTTTGGTCGAGCGGAGGTGGACCTGTTTGCAACAGAGGAGTCAACCCAGTGTCCTCTATGGTACTCCCATATGAGGGCGTCTGATGCGCTGGGCCAGGACGTACTGGCTCATCCTTAGCCAAGGGTCCTTCTATATGCCTTTCCACCCCTTTCTCTAATTTGGCCAACCCTTCACAGAGTCCTAGAAGAGGGCTACAGAATGCTATTGGTGGCCCCATATTGGCCAGCACAACCATGGTTTCAACTACTACAGAGTTTATGTCAGGACGTTCCATGGCATGTTCCGACCAGCAGGGACTTGCTGTCTCAGCTGGCGGGGTTGCTATGGCACCCTAATACTCAATGTCTTCAGCTATGGGTGTGGCCGCTGCAGGGCTAGGACAGCAGGTGACTGGAGTTTCGAGCCCTGTCGGACACACCATCTTGGGCGCCAGGACACCTTCTACTCGTCAGCAATACGAAAACAGGTGGCGTCTGTTTTCACAATGGCTCCAGTCTCTCCTTGGTAAGGGTCGCTCTCCTTCAACGCTTAAGGTCTATGTTACAGCGATATCGGCTAATTACGCCGGCATCAATGACCGTACGGTGGGTAGTCATAAGCTAGTTTCTTTCTTTCTACATGGTGCCCGTAGGTTGCACCCGCCGAAAGTTACTCGGGTGCCAAGTTGGGACCTGCCCTTGGTTCTCGAAGCTCTATGCCACCCTCCGTTCGAGCCCTTGACGCAAGTAGACCTGAAGTGGCTTTCATGCAAGACGGCCTTTCTGCTAGCTATTGCCTCAGCAAAGAGGGTTGGTGAGTTGCATGCTTTTTCAGTCAGCCCCTCATGTCTCAGGTGGGGTCCTGAGGGCTCTGGTGTTAAGTTGTGGCCAAACATTGCCTTTGTACCACAGGTCTTATCCCACTCTCCCCGTAACCAACCGTTAAGGCTGGCACGTTTTCAACCTGTGCTTGGAGAGGGGTCTGGATTGCTGTGCCCAGTGAGGGCACTGGAGAAGTACGTTGCAGCTACTGCTGCTATACGGCCAGGGGCGGCCGGCCAATAGGGGGCGCTAGGGCGCTGCCCCATTGGAAATTCTGGACCATGTTACATTGAAGACTTTAAAGGGGACCAATTATAGGTCCTATACATTTTTATGGTATGTCTGTGGGCTATCCAGACCATGTTCATTCAATTTAATACACAAAATAATTCTTAGATAATAAAATTTCCCCTTTCTAGTTCTGCCTGCTCTGACTTTCGTTCAGAACAAGCTGTTCATGATAATGAGCTCTGAAGGCCACGCCCTTCAAAAATCTGTTTACATTAACTCCGCCCTTCAAAGGGTTTACGTTGGGTTTACGGCACTTCTAGCTTCTTGCAATGCCGAAACCAATATTGAACAGGTTGAACATTAATTCTGAGTTAACACAAGCTAATCATAAACAATAAGCCTGCACTAAATCGTGTTCAAGCCGTGAAGACAAATTCTTAGTTAGCATAGGCTGTAGCTAAACAATCGACCAGTGATGTCACTAACGCGTTACAAAGTAACGCGTTACTCTTGTCGGACCACTTTTTTCAGTAACTAGTAATCTAACGCGTTGCTTTTCAAAATTCAGTAATCTGATTAAAGTTACTTTCTCCAAATTATTGTGCGTTACTTTTTTGTCATTTTCTGTAGTACTGTAATTTTATTTTTATTTCCTCGTCTCGGCCGGGGAGTGATAAAAAAAAAAGACGCGGAAATTCAGTCAGCTGCGGGCTGTTTGAAACCTGACACCACACACCATGCAGCGCATGTGTTTTGTCAGGAAACAGACTGGACTGAGGTGCGCACACGGAGCTGAGAGAGGAGGAGAATGAGAATCACTTACTTGTTCAGTAAAACAATGGAGCCTCTCCGAGAGACAGCAGGTCCCCCCCCACCCGCGACCAAAACAACACACACACACACACCTCCTGCTGTGTGTGTACAAACTGGTGTTGATGGCAGCTATCAATCGTCTCAATAGGTCTGTCAATAGGTCTTATTTACATACAAATACATTCTTTGTTCTTGTTTCTTCTGGTAAGCTCATCTACAACAGCTCCATTTCGTGTCAGGAGAACGCACAGCATGCAGGCAGTTCACGATGCATTCAAGAGCATATGTTTGTTTGGATGTAACAGAGACCATGTGTACACAATTTCCTAAAATAAAAATAAAAAACTCTGATTTTGACGTTGAAAGACTGTCTTTATTATATTATTTATTTTTAAAAGTATTTACAGAAATACTTTTTTGTAAAAATATTATTTGTTTAATGAAGTAAAGAAAGACCATTTTGTTTTTGAATATTTTTATTAGTAATTATTTTATTAATACATTTACGTTTTTTATGTATTGTGACAGAGGGCTCTTGGCAGCAGCAGCTGAAAGTAACGAATAAAGTAACTTAGTAATCTAACTTAGTTACTTTCCAAATCAAGTAATCAGTAACTTAACTAAGTTACTTTTCCCAAAGACTAATCAGTAACTTAACTAAGTTACTTTTTCAATGTAACTATGCCATCACTGCAATCGACGTACATAAGAAAACGTCTTCATACCGAATGCTAATAAATAATTTAAAAGACATCAGTCTGTACTTACATTAGCGTTATCTGCAGAACTTTGACGAATAGATGGAACAGCACCTTCCTTAAGCAGAAGTTTTTGTGCAAATCCGGCCTGGTACTGTTGGTAGTTGAGAAATGAGTCTGTTGTGAAATGAGCTGCGCAAACTACAACTTTCTTCGGTAATGTCGCCGGGACATTGCCATTAAAAATAAAATTAAGCCACGCATCTCTGTTCTCTGAGACTGGAAGAGTGTGCATCGACACATGTTGTGTAATGCAGCCAACAACGAAACATCGAACTCTAGGAGCCATTGTGCTGAGATGAACTCAGGAAAAACAACCGTGACGTCTTTTATACTGAAGTGGGTGGAGCCTCACCAGGGGTTGCTAGGTGAGGGGCTGGACTCAGGTTGGGGTGGGTTGTCCTACGGCTTGTGACATCACAAGCGCCAGGATTTGAAATCTAGACATTAATATCCCTGAAAAATAAATATACTTAGAGTAAATATACCACTAGGTGGATTTTTTTGGTCCTAGGACTGTTTTTTTAAGAAGTACTACCCAAAGTTGAGTAAAAAAACCATTAAAAAGTGAATTTTGCATATTAGGTCCCCTTTAAAAAAATTAATAAAAATGAAATAATAAAATAAAATATTTCAAAATTTATACTGTACATATATGTTTTTAGTTGTGTAGGATAAATATTTTAGGAGTAATGATGAGTTATATTTTTTGTTTCAAAAAACGTTTTCTGACTGATTACGTATTTCCTGTTTGGGGGCGCATGGATCTTTTCCATAGACTCTCGTTATAACTGGCGCATGTGCAGTTATTCCACGACATTACAATACTATGGGACGATGCTGGGCGCATTTTTCACCGCCCCGAACACGTCCAACGTGAGCTCTACCTACCGATAGCGTGTTTCCGGCGTTCTTTTTCATTTTTTTTTGTCTGGAAAATTAGCCGTGCAGTCAGTGACTCAAGCAGGCTTGCTCAGGTATGTTTTAAATAATTGAAAGCCCTTTATCTAATGTCTATTTGCGTTTCTGACTGATATACGGGGCGGCCGTGGCGTAGTGGTAATGGCAGTCAATCCCCCGATCGGAAGGTTGGAGGTTCGAATCCCGGTTCCCCACACCATGTGTCGTTGTGTCCCTGGGCAAGACACTTAACCCCAAGTTGCTCCCGGTAAGACAGGAAAGCGCCTTGCATGGCAGTCTACCGCTACCGGTGTATGAATGTGTGTATGAATGGGTGGATGGTTGGTATTGTAAAGCTCTTTGGGGCTCCTCACAGGGGGCTGGAAAGTGCTATATAAATAACCTCCATTTACCATTTACCATGCCTCTCAAATTAGATGGCTGTTCGTGAAAGCTGAGTGTTTATTCTAAAAGTAGCAACTGGTGATTTTTTTGGAGCTAACATGCTAATGCTAGCCTTTATCTAATGCTTATATTATTATATTCATTCATTCATTCATTCATTCAACCATACAGGCTAGCCTCGTTGAGTCACGGGGACTCATTTACAAGAGGGACCTGTCTCACTCACACCAAACAACCATCCACTCTCATCACTCACACCTAGGGTCAATTTAGAGTCACCAATCAGCCTAACATGCATGTTTTTTGGTCTGTGGGAGGAAACCGGAGTACCCGGAGGAAACCCACGCATGCACGGGGAGAACATGCAAACTCCACCCAGAAAGGCCCCGGACCGGGATTTGAACCGGCAACCTTCTCGCTGAGAGGCAGCAGCTCTACCAGTTGTGCCACCGTGCTGCCCATATTACCATTCCTTACTGATATCCTCTCCACTTTATGGTGGCTCTGTTTGTGATAAAAGCCTTCAGCTGACTGTTTATTCTAAAAGTGGCAACTGGCACTGGTACCAGTTTCCTCTCCACTCCAACTCCTGGGATGGAGTTGGAGTGGAGGGGAAACTGGTACAATGCCAGCCTTTGCTCCTTCTCTTTCCTTTTTAAGTACAATTTAGAACAACACTCACCAACAGTACATTTGGGGACAGGGGTGTGTGTGTCGGGGTCTTGATTTGTCAATTTCAATTTTATTTATTTATGTCTTTATTTATATATATATATTTATATATTATTTATTTATTTTTCTCTTACCCCCCTCATTGCTGTTACGGTCACTGACCTCTAAGGGCTCTCTTTTCTTGAGGGAGCCCTCTCTCTCCTATTGTTTTTCAGTTCTACCTGGCTGCCACAGGTGAAAAGTGTTTGAGCTCGTCAGCCACCCCATAAAGAGCTTCATGCCAGAGATGTCAGGCCCCCGGTCACGACTGCCGCGGTTAGGACCAGAAAGACACGGCGGATGGTGGCATAATCTGGTTTGTGAGCGGACCACGATGGAGTGTAGTAGTGGGGGTGATGGACAGTGTTTGGCTTCGGGTAAACGGTGTCTTGAGGTTGCTGATGACGGTGTTGACGGTAGGAAGAAGGTGCTACTGGAGACGTGTAAAGTTGTGTTGCGGTTTGCGGCGGGCCGGGGTTTGCTTGGGGTGAGCCCTGTGGCTTTTTCGAAGGGTCTGAAGCGTGCTGTGGGTGACGTGGAAGTAGCTAAGGTGTTGTGGGATGGCAATCTCCTGCTCGTTTGTAGGCATGCTGAACAGAGGGACAAGGCTTTGGGTTTGGAGACTGTGTGTGGTAAAGCGGTGGTGGATAGGAAGATTGTGGGTGAGGTGAGAGGTTCCAGGGGTGTTATTTCCGGGATTCCTGTTAAGGATGACTTGGAGGTCTTGAGGAAGAACATTAAGGGTGGGGAAGTTGAGTCCTTGAAACGTTTACCGGCTTATCGGGATGGGGTGAAGGTGGATAGTACGTCTGTCTTGTTGTGTTTCCGGGATGGTGTTTTGCCAGATAGGGTCATGGTTGGTTACTTGTGTTTTCGTGTGAAGGCTTATGTTCCTCCGCCTCTTCGGTGCTTTAAGTGTCAGAGGTTTGGGCATATCGCTGCTGTTTGTCGGAGTAAGCGTCGTTGTAGTAAGTGTGGGGGGGACCATGATTATGATGATTGTGGTGTGACTCAGCTGTTGTGTTGTAATTGTGGTGGTAGTCATTCTGCAGCTTATGCAGGTTGTGTGGATCGGAAGGCCGCTGCTGAAATTCAGAGGGTTAAGACTGTTGGGAATCTTTCGTACGCGGAGGCGGTTCGTGTGGTCAAGCGCGATGTTTCTTCGCCGTCTATTGTTGGTGTGCCGAGTGTCCCTGAACGTGGTCAGGGTACTGTTACGCTCGATCGGTTGATTCCGTTCGTTGCTTTTGTTGTTAACTGTTCTGCGCAGGCTTCGACTAAAACTGAAACCATCAAAATCATCGTGCAGGCTGCTTCGAGGTTCTTTGGCGCGACTGAGTTGTCTTGGGAGAGTGTTCGTGATGAATTGAGTCGGGGTGAGGGTGCGTCTGGGTGTGAGGTGTCTCTGCCCATGTCTTCGCTGTGAACGTGTGTTCCTGGTTGTTTTTGTTTAGTTTGTTTTTGCTCTTTTCTGTTTGTGCACTTTAGGGTGCTTTGTGTGGGTTTTGGGTTGTTGTGGTGTTCTAGGTCGCCTGTGTGTTTTGTGTTGTGTTCTGAGCCGTCTGGTCCGTACTCCATTCCAGAAGGTGGCGGTAATGCACCTAATCGTTGTTTGCCAACCGCCATAAAACACTATCAGAGAGAGAGAGAGAGAGAGATGTCAGGCCCCCTTTTGTCTGGGCCTTGATCTGCTGTGATCTTGTCTGTGTGGTTTTGTAAAACTTAACTAATCTTGCTGTGAGCACTTTTGGTATAGTTTGTGAGTGCCTAACTAATGTTGTTGTTTTTTCTCTGTTCACAGGGGAAGCTGGTAGGGGTTCTCTGCCATTTCTGTTCCAACCTGTTTTCTCCTGTTTTGTGGATAGCTAGGGAGCTTAGCCATTGTATTTTAAGTTTACTTCTAGCTAGTTATATATTTTCTTTATAGTTAGAAGGGGGTGTTTTGTTTGTTGTTTTGGCCTTGGAGACCCTGAAGCTTAAAGCTTCCCTGTGTTTTTCTGATTGTTTTTTCTCTTTTCTACTTTGTAAAATAAACATGTTCTTTTATTGACATCAACTGTTAGTTTTTTTTATGTTACACCCAGTGCCATATTTTTACCTGATTAGCCTCAGGGTGAGGTTGTAACATAAGTGGGGGCTCGTGTCCGGGATCATTAATTTGTGAAAATGGCACAGTTTAGTTTGAAGGAATTTTTAAGTAATCCTACTGTACAACAGTTTGATGTCTGTAGAAAAGATGATTTATATGAACTTGCTTCATACTTGGGTATCCATGTGTCTAAGTCTTTGCTCAAAAGTGATCTAAAATCTCTTGTTTTTAGTAATTTGGTCGAGAAAGGAGTGCTGTCACTGGAAGTGGATAAAAAGGATGCCACCTCATCTTTTGAAGCTGCTGATCAGCCTGCAGTTTGTGCTGATGATGGCATGGGGACACCTGCTGCTGCAAAACCAGAGGGAGGTAAACCACCACAGTCTCTCCCACGGTTTGAGCCTTTGTCTGCTGAGTCCACAGTTCCTAGTGGAGGAGCTCGTTTAAAGGTGCGTCTGGCTCGACTTGAACTGGAAGCCAGAGAGAGGGAACGTAAGGATGACCTGGAGTTCAAGCTTAAATGCCGACAAATCGAAGCTGAAACTGCTATTAAAATACGTCAGTTGGAGTTGCAGGCTCAAAAACCGACTACAGTTCACACTACAGATGGAGATGAGGCCAAGGTCAGGATTTCACCAGGTAAACCTTCTATACCACCTTCTACTTTTGACATCGGCAAGAATATTGCCCTGGTTCCACCATTCAGAGAGACAGAAGTGGAGGCATATTTTAATGCATTTGAGCGTATTGCGGTTGCCCTTCAGTGGCCCACAGAAGTTTGGCCCCTTTTGTTGCAGTGCAAACTGACTGGTAAGGCACAGGAAGTATGTTCAGCACTCACAATTGAAGACAGTCTTGTGTATGACAAAGTTAAAGCTGCCATACTCAGGGCATATGAGCTAGTGCCTGAGGCATACAGACAACGGTTCAGAGCTTTAAGAAAATCCACTGCACAAACATTTGTTGAATTTGCAAGAGAAAAAGCAATGTTATTTGACAGATGGTGCCAGGCAACCAAAGCCACTGATTTTTCCTCACTACGTGAGTTGGTACTGTTGGAAGAGTTCAAAAACTGCCTTCCTGATCGTACAGTCTTGTACTTGAATGAGCAAAAAGCTACCACCTTACAAGAGGGAGCTATCTTAGCTGAAGAATTTGCCCTTACTCACAAAAATGTTTTTTGTAAATCTGATCAACCCCCTCGGGATAAAATGGGGAAAGATGTGCTACAGTCTCAGGTTAAGAACACTTCAAGCTCCAAATCTGAGAGACAATGTTTTTACTGTCATAAAATGGGGCATATTGTTTCTGACTGTTTGGCCCTTAAACGTAAACAGGCACCCCAACCACCAAAACCAGCTAAAGGGGTTGGCCTGGTTAAGACGCCGAGATCTTCCCCACATCTCTCAAACATGACTGAAGCTGATGACTGTTTTAAGCCCTTCATTTTTGATGGTCTTATCTCTCTAACAGGACTTCCTAAGGATGAGAAACCTGTGAGGATACTGAGGGACACTGGTGGTTCTCAGTCGTTCATCCTGTCCAGTTTTCTGCCATTTAATGCTGACTCCTCCTGTAATGCAAGTACAATAGTACAAGGAATTGGAATGACGTATGTACCAGTACCTTTACATTATGTTCACATAAAGTCCAAGTTGGCCTCTGGATGTTTTAAAGTTGCAGTGAGAAACTCCTTCCCTGTGCAAGGGGTTGAATTTATCATGGGAAATGATCTTGCTGGAGACAAGGTACTTCCTAATCCTGAGGTGGTGGATAATCCCAGTTGCATGATGGGTGAAGATGTGGTGTTGAAGTCCCATCCTGATGTGTTTTCTGTCAGTGTTCTTACCAGGTCCCAAGCTCGTAAGCTGAAGGAAGTGAATTTGGATGACTCTGTTCTTGGCTCTGCTTTGATGGAGGACAAGTTACCAGCAGAGGTCCTTTCAGGAACGGCACCCCTCAAGGAGGACTTTACCCCAAGATCAGAGGTTTTTCTCCCATTATCAATAACGCATGAGAGTTTGAGCCAGGCTCAGAAAAGTGATGAAACACTCACTAAATGCTTTGGAGGTGTGTGTGATTCAATAAAGAGTAATAAAACTCATACGTTTTATGTTGAGAATGGATTACTCATGAGAAAATGGATTTCAAGGCCTGCCTTGCAACAGAAAGGTAGTGAAGAGGATTGGGGAGTAGTGCATCAAATTGTCATTCCTCAAGTTTATCGTGAACAAATACTGCAGCTAGCACATGACCACTCATGGTCTGGTCACTTGGGAATCACTAAAACCCATGACCGTGTTCTACAGCATTTCTTTTGGCCAGGCCTCAAGAAAGATGTTGCCAGGTTCTGTAGGACATGTAAAGTTTGCCAAATAGTGGGTAAACCTAATCAAAGGGTTCCACCGGTTCCCCTTAAACCCATCCCTGCAGTTGGTGAACCTTTCGAGCGTGTTCTGGTGGACTGTGTGGGTCCTCTGGCCAGAACAAAGGCTGGTAATCAGTTTCTCTTAACTATCATGTGTGCTGCCACTCGCTTCCCTGAAGCTATTCCATTAAGGAGAATCACAGCACCTACCATAACAAAAGCTCTTTTGAAGTTTTTTGCAACTTTTGGTCTGCCTAAAGTTATACAGACTGATCAAGGCAGTAATTTTCAGTCCAAACTTTTCCAGCAAACTTTCCAGTCTTTTGGTGTTAAACACATTACTTCTAGTCCTTATCACCCTCAGTCACAAGGCGCACTTGAGAGATGGCACCAGACTATTAAGGCCATGATGCGAAAGTATTGTCTTGAGACGGGAAAAAACTGGGATGAAGGACTTCCTTTCTTGCTGTTTGCAGCCCGAGAAGCAAAGCAGGAATCTCTTGGATTCAGCCCTGCTGAATTAGTTTTTGGACATGGTGTAAGAGGACCACTGAAGGTTCTGAAAGAACAACTCTTGTCAGCTGACTCAAAGCCACAATCTAATGTGCTTGAGTTTGTCACCCAGTGTCGGGAACGTCTTTACCATGCTTGTTCGATAGCAAGAAAGTCTTTGTCTGCTGCTCAAGGGAAAATGAAAAAGCAAGTTCTGTTATGGTCTATACAGACCATAACCCATTAGTCTTCCTGAACCGCATGTACAACCACAACCAGCGGCTAATGCGGTGGGCTTTGCTGGCCCAAGAATATAACCTAGACATCAGACATAAAAAAGGTGCTGAAAATGTGATAGCTGATGTACTTTCCAGGATATAGTGCTGTAGTACAAATGATGTAAGTTCAAGTGTTGTCCTTATTTAATGTAGGATTTTATGGGGGAGGGTGTTACGGTCACTGACCTCTAAGGGCTCTCTTTTCTTGAGGGAGCCCTCTCTCTCTCCTATTGTTTTTCAGTTCTACCTGGCTGCCACAGGTGAAAAGTGTTTGAGCTCGTCAGCCACCCCATAAAGAGCTTCATGCCAAAGATGTCAGGCCCCTTTTGTCTGGGCCTTGATCTGCTGTGATCTTGTCTGTGTGGTTTTGTAAAACTTACTGATCTTGCTGTGAGCACTTTTGGTATAGTTTGTGAGTGCCTAACTAATGTTGTTGTTTTTTTCTCTGTTCACAGGGGAAGCTGGTAGGGGTTCTCTGCCATTTCTGTTCCAACCTGTTTTCTCCTGTTTTGTGGATAGCTAGGGAGCTTAGCCATTGTATTTTAAGTTTACTTCTAGCTAGTTATATATTTTCTTTATAGTTAGAAGGGGGTGTTTTGTTTGTTGTTTTGGCCTTGGAGACCCTGAAGCTTAAAGCTTCCCTGTGTTTTTCTGATTGTTTTTTCTCTTTTCTACTTTGTAAAATAAACATGTTATTTTATTGACATCAACTGTTAGTTTTTTTTTATGTTACACCCAGTGCCATATTTTTACCTGATTAGCCTCAGGGTGAGGTTGTAACAGTTGATGTGGGGGGGGTTCGGGGTCTGGGGGTTCGCTGTGGGCGGGGCTGGCAGTGCGCTCCCTCTGGGGCTGCTTGGGCTCGGGTGTCCTGTCCTGTCGGCAGGGCGCGGGTTGGGCCGAATCTTGGATGTCTGCTACTCTCCACCCCAGAATGAATGGGCCTACCTCCTGGGTTTGGATGTGGGCTGCCCCACGTAGGGGGCAGGTACATGTCTTGGACCTAGGGGGTATAGAGTGTGCATCGGGATTATGAATGGAACGTGTCGTTATTGTATGTCTTTCTGTGAGTGAGGGTGAGGATGAGGGTGGGTCTGAGTGAGTGTGTCTGTGTATGAATGTTTAAGTGTCAGGCTGGGACTTGGACTGCCCCCTCTCTGATACTTCTGAGGCTACTAGTGTCGCGCTCCTGCCACGTGGCCCCCTGGTGGGTGTTCCTTTGCCTGCGGGCGTGCTTGGGGCCCTCACTATCTGGGGTTGGGCGCTTGGGCGTTTGTCGGCTCGGCCTGGTGGCTGCCTGGTGGGGCTCGTGTCCTCTGGTCCTTTCGGGTCTTGGCCTGAGGGATGGGCGTCCCCGGTGCCCGGGCCTCGGTGACCGGCCCTGGGGCTACGTCGGTACGGCGGGCTCCGGCGGGGGCCTATGAATTTGTCGCGTTTGACCCCGGGGGGTCATTGTATGTGGTCGCTGGTGGGATTCGTCCGGTTCTTCCCCTTGGTCGGATCTGGGGAGTGGGCGAGTGGCTCGTCCTGTTCGGGTGGCCCTGGGGACTCTGGGCTCGGGGTCCTTCCTGGAGTCTTGGGCTTTGATCGCCCCTTCGTCTGCCTCGGGCTTTGGGGGGACGGATCTCTGATGCTTCACAGTCGCTACTAAATGTTCTATTGGAGGAACCATATTCACTTATGCATGCTCACAACCACACACAAATGGATGCAGGGATGTATATGTAGATATATGCAGATATGTAGATGGGTATATGAATGAATATAAATGTATATGTATGTATACTGTATATATATTTGTAGGTATGGGTATGTTTATTTATAGAAATCTACTGCAAGGTCATGAAGATTATTAGTCTTTATGCATGTATGTTTCGTTGCTGTGTTCTGTCATGTGCTTTGCAGGATAGTGGACGGAGGTTGGGTGTGTTTGCCTTGTGCTCTTTTTGTGGATAATTGTTGTTTTGTTGTCTTACTTTCTCTTTTCTTTCTTTCTCTCTATTAAAAAAAAAAAGTGGCAACTGGTTAGTTTGTTTTTGTCTTTGTTTGTTTGTGGAGTTAGGTTGCCAGCGCAGGTTATTGTACAGTATTGGACTCTGATGGCTACATTTATTTTAATTTGCTTATAAAAAATGATCAACCATTAATAATTTTATATTCTAAATGTCACTGGTGGTGTTTTACTATTTCTTAACACTGTATTGATCTGGAGAATGAAAACAAAGCCTCTTGCAAGTAGAAATGCAGAAATGTTTTAATCTCACTTATTTTCCTTTCCATAATTTATGTATAATTTATTTATTTATATACTGGTATATTTTTTTTTGTTCATTGTTGTTTTAGTGAGTCAAATTGGCTCTTCTCATCCTGAGCATTTAATTGTTCTGTTGACCTTGTATTAATCTGCATTTGATTAAAAAAAACTGTTTGAACTTGGGGATAAAATTTTCATTTTGGAGAAATAGCCCCCACCTGGTGGACATTTAACGGGCCACCACTGTATACGGCACTCAGACCAGCCGTTTGTGTGTTACGGGGGCCCTAGACTGGGCTACCCTCTTTCCAAGCAGCAACTCTCCCACTGGATCGTGGACGTCATCTGCCACACCGATGCAGCGGGACACCACCCCCTGCCAGTCGGTGTGACGGCACACTCTACCAGGAGCGTCTCTGCTTCCTGGGCTGCCTTGAGAGGGGTCTCACTGGAAACAATATGCGTTGCTGCATCATGGGCTTCCCCAAGCACGTTCACCAGATTCTACAGGGTTAATGTGGTCACCCCTCATCCCCTGGGCCAGGTTCTTCTGCAAGGGTCCTCTGGGCTTCCTCAGTGAGGTATGTGCTCAGGATTCCTTGTGACATTGTTGATACTAGTCATTCAGTGCTTTCAGCACCGCCCTCTGGCGGTCAGAAGGGATGAAATAGAATGAAAGTTACGAATGTAACTACGGTTCTATGAATCCCAGATGAGGAGCTTCTCTGTCACTCAGAATCCTTGCTTTACATGAGAAGATTCTGTAGGACTGAATTAATGGATAACGCTAGGCTATCTAGCCTCTTGATTGCTTATCCGGTCACACCTGTGTGACGTCGATAAAATTACTCGAACAGCGCATGCGCGAAGGGAATATTCAGTGCTTTTAGCACCGCCCTCTGGCGGTCATCCGGGATTCATAGAACTGTAGTTACATTCGTAACTTTCATTTTAAATTCCCCAAAACAAAAACAGCAAACACCAACAATAAAAAATAAGCAAAAATAATTTACCAGCGTCAGTGAGCTTCTCCTATAAACCAGTTGAACAGATCAGAAAAACTTGAGCAAGCACAGCACTAATTTGCCGCCTGAAGGCTTCTCTGACATACGATCATGTGTCACTTCAGATTATATTTGATGTGTATAAAATGTTTTAAACACGATCATACACAACATAGAGACTTCAGCATAACCCAAACCACAATGAGATGATTAAAGCTGGGATTCTGTAAGATTTACTAACCCTTCTAAAAGTGAAAAGCCAATTCCAAGTTCAAGTTTTTCTTGAAAGTATCACATCTTTAACCTACATGAACAGGAAGACAGACGTGAATCATTTCCTGTGAACTTGTGAAACTGATGTCAACCTCACCAAGAGAAAATACAAGCCAACAATCAGTGACATTAAAAATAAGGCGCATGTTATTTATTTGACAAAAACATGAAGACGGATAAAAATATGATTTAAAGTTATTCTTCCAGAAAAAATAGATAAAATATTAACTTCAAACATTCACATAAAAGTCCAAATGTGCAATAAATATTGCTTTACAGCAGTACTAATGTTGCAGAGGACATCAGCTAGTCATTTTAAACAGATTCACGAGACCTTGATAAATATACAATTCATGGAGCAGGGCATGCAAGCTAAAGTGTCCAGCAACTTATAGACAAGCAAATGTTCAAAACATACATCTTTAAATACTGTTCTGGTATATTTTGGGACATATACAGTTTAAAAATTGCTTCCAGCAGAAATAATTATTGGATAGTCCAATGTGACTGAATTAAGTACCTGGATGAAACAACATACAGGACATGATCAAACAGGTCCTTAGAATATTATTGCAAATTTGATTAAGATTTTGTGCATTGTTTATTTTTTTTATTCATAAAAATATTAGGAGTTGTTTCATTTTATTGGGGAAAAAACATACAGATTTAATTATTTGACAAACTTTCAGAACAGAAAACCTAAAACAATACGTAGACACAGTCACTATTTACAATATGTTTAGGAAAATGGTGCAGGTTACAAAAAAAAATACAGTTTTTGACTGAATGTTGAAATGTTTGGTAAATCTGAAGTTTTGTCCCAACTCATGATTAGCTTCCTTAAATGCGAGACTCTCCTGTGTCCTGTGCACTTTTGGATGACTGCGTATAAAACAAACAAAACAAAACAGTGAGCAGGTTAACCAATAGGAAAAACAATTTGTGTTCATGAGAAACGTGTCTATATTTTAAGGCCAAGCTTTGCTTTCTCTCTAAAACACAAGATATCTCATGTGTCTTAAAACCTTTAAAAAGACCCACTGCAGTGAAAAAGAGAGGTTCCTTACATGTGCTTTGCTGGAATGTGAAAAACTGAACTCGGAGTGTTTCCTCTTTCGAGGGGCACAAAAACGAGACAGAATGTTTGCATGTTCCTCTCTCACCTGGAATCAGAATGCAAATTGAGTTCTGGTGTCAGAAATTAGCAGAGCAAGTATCATTTTGGATAACAGCATCTAAACCAACCTGTTTAGAAAACAGACAATGCATGACAAAGAGTATAATTCCCTGAAAGTTGCCAAATATTGTAAGCATATAAGGCATGGCTATGGTGCCCCTCTTAAACTGGAAACACCCGAAGATCCACATGATGCCCAGAATGCACATCTGAGTCACTGCAGTAAAGATGAATGCCCTGCAGGGGGCAGCAAATGACCACAGATCAATTTTAGGGCATTGAAATACTTCATTTTATGCAACTTGTGTCAAGGAGAAGGTAGTCACACTTTTTAATTTGTAGAATAGGGCAACAAAAAGCTCCTACCAAGCTCCACTCCTCAGCCCACATTGGAAAATATGGTTTGCATATACTGTATTACAATTAATGTAGTTTAGATTATTGCAGCAAGTTTATGGATCAGTGACAACTTACTTTATTTTTTGCAAATTGTCCAGATCGGGGTTCAAGCTTGAAAACTTCTGTGCCAGTTTCCATGCAGTGATGAGAAAGAAGACAATATTTACCTGGAAGAGAAAAGTTCACGGGTTTAAAAAAGGAATAGGGTTGAGTAACAAGATATTAAAATACAGTAAATTCATAAAATCTTACGGTGATGATGACACATGCAGGACCAAAGAAACTCCAAATGGAATCCAGGTTTAGCCAACAACTAAAATGTTTAAACAGATTTTTGTGAATAATTCATTGAGATCCAAGAGTTAATTATTAAAGAAAAAATAATCATATGAACAATAGCTAATAACACAGGAAACTTACTATCTCTTAGTGCCATATCCCTTGGCATTAACCAATGCAGAGACAGCAACAATCACAGCCGGGACTCCATAGCCACCTGCCATCATGTAGGCTGTTTTAAAATTGGTGTTAAAGACCAGTACTACCATCCTGAAGAGCTGTACGCCTTCCAGACACATCCAGCAAAATGCTGCCAGGTAGAAGAAATGCAACATCCCTGCTACAACTGCACATCCAACCTAAGGAGGAGAACGATGAAAATCACCTTGATGGCTGTGAAAACTTTCTTTATGGGATAATCAAACAATCAATCAATCAAACAAACAAACAAACAAACAAACAAACAAACAAACAAACAAACAAACAAAAATGGATAATCAAACAAGTAAAAAAGAGAAAGGACTGCTTCATGAGATAATCTCTACCACTTGCATTAATCATTCAGCTGCACTTAGATTTGATATTTATGCCTCTGTAGTGTTTGTAAGTAGTTGAAACATTTAATGACATTATGACGGCACACAGCTATTATAGTATTTACTTTGTTCTCTGTTTGTGTGATGCCTGCAAGAAAAATAATGATAGCGATGTAGAGGCTGATGCAGAGGTGCAGGTGGATGGTAGTTCTTGGGCTTTGGATGGAACGGATCATTGAGAATGTCAAGATGCAGATGAACAGACAAATTAGTGAAAGAGACAGGCCCACCCAGGTGATCAGCTGCAGCTCAAAATGGTCCTGATGAGAGAAATAATTCTCATGTCAGCACGTTTGGACTGGAGAATAAACATTATGATGTGGAATTTAAGCACAACATTCATCATTGCAGCCTTCAAAAAGTGTTCACCTCTATTTCGTAGAGGGCCATAAGCACAGCAAAGCTGCTCAGCTGGTTACAGGAGCACACAGTGAATTTTGGGTTTGACTCTGCAACACTGCAACCTCGAGGTGACCACGTCCCCCCATCCTCTGAAGAGTTCCAGAACACGCATGTGTGGGAGGTTTCATTTGACTGTAAAACAAATTAATACACCAGAACAAAGGAATGAATTTAGGTTAATATCATTAAAAGCTTATTACAGTGAAATCAAATGGAGCACGCTGTCTTCTTTACCTGATTAAGGTGGTACAAAGTTATTTTGACCGGCTCTTTGAGATGACTTGTGTCTGTATTACTGACAGTGACAGTAACAACTTTGGAGTTTATCTTAAAGCTCTGGTTCTCTTCTTGTTTCATCCCACCAAAGAAGCCATCTGCAGATTCTTCCAGGTTTGAATAACTTAACAAGGACGCCACAGTAAACCCTTTAATATCAGGATTACATAGGATTAGTGTTTAAATTCAAAGTGTTATGTTTAAAATATAATGAATAAAGACATCATCATTACCAGGGTACTGGGAGAGATTTCCAGCAGCTACCTCCATCTTGATGTCCAGTTGAGCATGCTTTGAAGATAAAGTCTTTGTTTCTTGAGGGTTGACTGAGCCAGTATGTACCAGCAGCTCCAGTTCTGGTGGTGGTGAAGATTTCAAAGAACATACAAAAGCAGAATGTGCAGAATCAGTAGTTCCATGTATTAAAAATTGAAATGTACCATTATAGATGCACATAGCACTGTGCAGAAGTAGATTGTTTTATTTCTGGACAGAAGACAGTCTGAACTGTGCATATTTTCATATTTTAAATCAGCTTATGTCAACTAATGTACTGTACTGTACATTGGTTTTCTGTTTAACCTGTGTGAGAGGAGGTCATTCTGGTCCCAGGGGTTGTTACAAAAGGTCCAATGAGCCTGAGAGCTTGCTCCACCAAGTCCAGAAAGGTGGAAACTTTCCTGTTATCATTCAGGGCTCTAGTAGGCAAAAGCTTGTCGATCATCGACTGCAGAATCTAAAGCCAGAGCAGGAGAGAACAGAGAACTGAAAGTTATGCACCATAACTCATGTTCCCTGAAGGAAGGGAACGAGGTGCAACATATTGCTATGGGAAATTGCACCCCCGCGCGATTACCTGAAGGAATACACTCACGCCTTTATGGCCGGGGCGTCAGCGTCACGCCAGAGACCCCGCCCTCTGGGTATTTAAGACGCGGACGCCCATCCTACTTTCTCCAAAATGCACTTCACCGAGCTTTCAGCATTGAAAAGGGCCAACTATGTTGCACCTCGTTCCCTTCCTTCAGGGAACATGAGTTATGGTGCATAACTTTCAGTTCCCTTATCAGTCAGTCACTCGGTGCAACATATTGCTATGGGAACGTAATTCATTCACGCCCTTGAAATGCTCAGTAAAATGCATGTTAGTGTGAACGTCTGCCTTTATTCATTAGGCATCTCACGGCCGCTCTCTACTGTGTGTTAGAGAGGACAGCCTGAGTGACATCACACACAGTAATGTCCAAACTGTAATGTTTTGCAAAAGTGTTCGTTGAGCTTCAGTTCGCAGCCGCACAATGTCTGCAACTGGTACACCCTTGAACAATGACCACTAGGTGGCCAAGCCCCGAGTAGAGTGAGCACGTACTCCAGAGGGCACCTGTTGACCTTTGCTACTGTACGCCCTTTTTATGGCCTCAGTCACCCAGTGTGAGAGGCGTTGCTTTGACAGGGCCCTACCAGTAGCTGGGGCCGCAAAACACACAAACAGTTGGTTTGTTTTCCTCCATTCAGCTGTTTTCTCCATGTAAGCACTTAAAACCCTCACAGGCAGGGCCGGATTTATGCAGGGGTTTTCAGGGGCTTGAGCCCGGGGCCCCGGAATTTTAGGGGCCCCCAGAGCCTCTGGACCCGCCCCCTAAGTTTTTTTTTGTGAACGGATAGTCTCAAACACGTTGTCTCACAAAGGAGAAAACTGTTCTTGTTAGGTTTTATGTAAAACTGGATGATTTTATCTTTTATTCGCTTCAGCGCGGCCGGTCCCCTCCCGCTGCCGGCGGGGGAGGGAGGGGGTGTGTGCGGCCGGTCCCCTCCCGCTGCCGGCGGGGGAGGGGGGGTGCGCGCAGCCGGTCCCCCACCCACCGCTGGTGATAAGGAAGTGAAAGTGGAGGTGAATGGAGAAATAAAAAGTGCAGGAACGGAGGCAAAGGAGCTGGTGTAGGAGAAAGCAGGGGCGGCTGTAGAAGAAATGGAGCTGGGGCCCCCCAAACCAGGTGAAGAAACAAGGGAAGAGAAAAAATGAAGTTGCTGCAAGCGTGTTGCAGGGAAGTTTGTGTTGAAGTCCAGGCAACAATAGCTATTCAGTGATTTTATTTTGTGATGGAAGCATCATATTCTAGTTTCAAACCCTAACATGTGGTTTTGTATTTAACCAGTTCAGGGTTGTTTGTAGTTTGTGACAACTGGCATATTAAAGTTGTAAGTTGTGAAAACTTACTATTCAGTCATTTTCTGCTCATCATCTGAACCAAAGCAAAACAAACAAACATATATATATATATATATATATATATATATATATATATATATATATATATATATATATATATATATATATATATATATATAATATATATA
>JBBPBX010000755.1:0-19928 GCA_038048925.1 Garcialebias charrua | reverse complement strand
TATATATATATACTTGTATATATATATGCACACACACACACTCCGGTATATATATATGGGCCCCCCAAGATGACTCAAGCCCAGGGGCCCCCATCCTCCTAAATCCGGCCCAGCTCACAGGGCAGAGTGCCCTCAGCTTTTTCTGTTCCTGAGTGAGGACAGGAGCAGGAGGAACTGAAGAGAGATCAAAGTCCAGACTTCTGGGTTTCAGAGTCAAGACCTTAGGAATATACGCAGGATTAGGCCTTAGGGTGACCTTTGACCAGTCAGGGGCAAACCTAGTACACATTGGGTGCACGGACAAAGCATGGAGGTCACCCACATGTTTCGCTGAGCAAAGAGCCAGGAGTAGAGCGGTCTTATAAGATAATAAATCTATCTTAATGTCGCTTAGTGGTTCAAATGGGGGATCACAGAGAGCCCCCAAAACCAGACTGAGATCCCATCCAGGGGTCAATATCCTGCTGGGGTCTCTTCCTTAGTACGCCCTTCATGAATCTTATCATGAGCGGGTACACGCCAGGCGTCTTGCTTCCCCAGTCCTCGTGACAAGCTGAAATTGCTGATAAAAACACCTTAATGGTTGAGAATGAACAACCTTTCTCCAGCAGATCCTGAAGAAAAGTGAGAAGCTGGACCAAGTCACAGGAATAAGAAATAATATTTCTTTCCATGCACCAAGCTTCAAAAAGACGCCATTTTCAGGCGTAGAGAGACTGTGTTGACACAGCTCGGGCGTTTTGAATGGTATTTACGACGTTCTCGGGCAGGCCTGAGGCCACCAGTTTGTCCCTCTCAGTAACCAAGCTGAAATTTGTCACAGTTCTGGGCATAAGCAGAGAGGCTGTCCCTTCTGGTGATGTAGCGGGTCCCTGGAGAGGAGCAAGGGGCAAAGCAAGCTCACCCTCAAAGGCCCCCGTCTCTGTGGCCCCTTGAGGGCCAACCAAATTTGGGAGGGGGCCCTCTTGCAGATGTGTTACCATACCACCTGCACCGAGAGTTTTGGGAGGCAGGAGCAACCCGCTGTCTCCATTGGGCAAAAGCGGAACAGAAAGTCTGCTTTTTCTCTTTTTATGGAGAGTCACGGTCCGGAGGGGGTGCAAGTTTTGTATACGAGCAGACCTCCTGATCCCAGCCTGTATCATGGTTGGGTCCGGTTCACTGGCCTCCGGCCTCATCAGTGCCCTGGAGCCCGATGAACCTCCAGGGAGCTGTGTTTCACCTGGTGGGGGGATGTCGTTTAAGATCAGAACCGATTCAGTGCAGCGAGCACGGTCACACAGGATCATTGCCTGAGCAAGGTGTGTCGCTCGTGGAGGTTAAAGGGACAGTTTCAGCATAAGGATGTGAAACTGTTTGAGACAACCCTTTCTGTTGAGCAGCTTTAAGTCTGGCTGGTGACACAAAGTCCAGTCCCCGTTGATTAAAGAGAAGAGGAGTCTGACTTAGCCCTGGGGCCATTCCTGCTTTGCATTGAATGTTCACAAACACTGCAACGTAATCACCGTTTTTTTTGTGAACGTGTGAGACTGGTTCGGGCCTGTGGGCCTCTGTTGTGACCCCCCCACGTCACTCACTGCTGTACTCCGTTGAATAAGAGCTGGTGGCCAGGAAGGTACGTTGTCATGGTTACCAGGTTATGTCGGCATGCTCCCTTGGCGCGTGGACGTGTCACAGGTATGTTTAATTTGTGTATTGTCGACCCCGTGGTTTACAACGGGGTGAGGGATGGAACACGTGACCCCCCTCACCTGTCCCTGTAAGGACTGACGGGCCTGCTTGCAGACGCCTCTGGCTCTGTCTGCTGCAGACAGTCCTAAGGCCGCCTGCTGGGGCTTATTGATTGGGCTATCACCCCGTGAGCCGCGAGGGAGGAGGGGGGGATGATGGCCCCCGCACTTTATATCGGCTGGAAAAACAGAGGGGAGCCGTGTTGCTGATATGACTGTGTTTTTTTTTAGTCAAGAAACAGAGGAGCTATTTTTTGAGCTTTATTTGTGCTTTTGTGCAACGACATATTTGACTTTATGTCACTCACAGCAGAACAGTCATGATTCATGCATAAAACAAAGTCATCAGCTTTTTGTATAGTTCTACAAATAAAGTCTGGACATGTGAAGGTTAGATCCCATACCTTGTGGGCGGGCGACCCTGTAAAGTTAAGCAAAAGGCCCGTTTCATCAGGCACGTTTCTGTCTTGTGTCCCGATTCGCAGAGAAGGTCCTGTGTCGGACCGCCTGGCGGGGAACAAATCTGTTTTTACTCCAGGCATGTTCTGCCCGTGGTGGGTCCGGTGGTGGTCTCTGCCGGTGCTCGCCCTCTTATGCCAGCCGCTTTTGCAGTGGGACACGTGTGGCTGAGCGGTGTCGAGGCTGCGCAAGTCTGCTCCCAGCTGATTCCCTGGGGGGGGGAGGAGCTCCTGCAGTTTTTCAGACAGGTACGCTTGCATCATGGCAGACGCGTTCATTGCGCGCGCCGCGAGGCCCTGAGCCCTGTAGCATTTCTCGAGCAGAGAAGCCGAGGCTCGACAGGCTTTGCTGGGCAGAGTCGGTTTTGTCCCAGATGAGCTGGGAGCCAAATGAGATGCCAGCGTGTTCTCCATTTGTGGCACATTGGCTACTCCCGCTGCTTCCATCCCATCTGCGTCGAGGAACTGCGAGAGCGGCAGCAGCATGGGAGCCCTGGGCTCAGGCCATGTACGAGTCAGCTCTGTGAGAAAATCCGGGAAGATGGGCATTCTTTGCCTCGTGGTGGACTGCTGCTTTGTGTAAAAATAATTTCCTACCAACCTCGTGACTTGTTGACGGGGTGGAGGTTCAGGCCACGGGATCTGCAGCGCGTCCACTGCTTTGCGACACAAGTCGAACAGAGCAGGGATCGAAAAGTCAGTCTCCGGGAGTACAGGTGCCGGGGTGCGAGAGAGGTCTCCCCCCTGCTCATCGTACTCGATGTCTGCGTCGTCCGCAGAGAGTTTGCCTGAGGTTGATATCGAGAATTCGTCCTCGTTCATCATGCCTCGAGTGTCGAAGTCGACTGTCAAGTCCCCGATGGGAGCCAGCGCATCTGGGCTGTCGCCCCATTCGACTCGGGTGCTGTCGTCCAGAGCCATGCTCTCGAGCTCCGGCGTGGGAGTGAGAGGCTCAGTAGTGTCCGGGTCAATTGGCGCCGCAGCAGCGCCCATGGCTTTGGCGACAAAGTCAGCCCGGTGCCTCCTCAACGCCTCCAGCATCTGGCTGCAGTGTGGGCAAGAGTCGGGCGCATCCAGCGCCATCTTCGCGTGCAGCATCCCCAGGCAGACAGGACAGGCCTCGTGGGTGTCCGTCGCCGAAAGGTAAAAACCGCATCCGCTGGGGCAGGCGCGCGAGGTCGGGCTCGCCGTCCTGCTAGCCTTTTTCGGAAGTCTTGGCTTTCGCTTTCCTTTCTCTGGAGGCATGTCCGAGAGAAAACGAGCGAGTCCTTCCAAAATTCTTTTTCGAGACATCTCCTCCGTCGCATCGCTTTCGCTGGCTAGCCTGCTACGAATTTTAGCATAGGTAGCGATGTGACGCAGTTAGCGCCGTCGAGCGAAGCAGTCTGCGGAGAGAGGAGAAGAAAGAACTTCGGGGTTAAGGAAAAATGTGCAGGACTAGCTTTCGCTAGCCCAGCAGTACGCAGGAAGAATTCTCTGTACGCCCTGTGTAGGGAGCAAGCTCACCTCTGGTCGAGCGATGAAACAACAGAGAAGTCCCGCGAAGAGAAGTTCAGGTTTAACGAGGTGAAGGGCAATAAGAGAAAGTAGGATGGACGTCCGCGTCTTAAATACCCAGAGGGCGGGGTCTCTGGCGTGACGCTGACGCCCCGGCCATAAAGGCGTAAGTGTATTCCTTCAGGTAATCGCGCGGGGGCACAATTTCCCATAGCAATATGTTGCACCGAGTGACTGACTGATAAGGGAACTACATGAGTGTCTGAGACAAGGAAATAAACAGTGAAATACCAGAATTCTACTGCTTCATCAATCTACAAGTTTGGGTAGCAAATATCTAAACACAGAACTTTCCCTTTCTGTACACGTTGGAGGAATTTTAAACTTTGTTTCATTTTTCAAAAGAAAAGACATTGGTTCTATTAATCGCTTGTACCTTTAGAAAGCTCTTTCCATCCAACTCCCTTGGATCCCTGCCCTCGGTCTGCTCCAGGCAATCTTTGCTCATTTGCTTCACATGATCCTCTACAATGCTGAATGTCTGAGAAAAAGATTTGGGAAAGATTAAAATGAAGTGCGCGACTGCATATGTTAAAAATATGGAAGTTAAAACGTAGCCTGACCGGGATTTACCTCTGACAGATCATTAGCTTTTTTAAAAACACCACAATCCATATCTTGAAAAACAGAAAAGACGATTTAACATTTATTGTGCTTTTTTAAATCAATGTTCTATTTTTATACAATGCAAACACTGATTTCATAACTGCAGGTGAGAGGTGATCTGTATTTACCAATGCAGCGAGACTTCTCAATGCCATAGTTAGTAAAACATGTACAGTAATGTCCACTGTCTCCAATGTGGCAGGTTCCATTTCCACAGATTGTTTTATCAAGCTCACACATGTCTGCAAGAGAAACAAAGCAAGAACAAGTTGTAGTCTCATTTAATAAATATCTTTACAGTGATAAATATTCTGGATGATCGATACGTCACATTTAAAACAGTAAGAAACACTGATGGCAAAAATGATTAAATATGTATGAGATGATTACAGTATATATGTACACAAATCCCAGCCTGGACCTTTCTGGGTGAAGTTTGCATGTTATGTGGGTTTCTTCTCACAGACAAAAACATACGTTACTCTAATTCATAACTATCCCTAGGTTAGTGTGAATGGTCATTTGTCTCTATGTGTCCCTGTGATGGACATGTGACATGTCCAGAGTGTACCCTGCCTCTCGCACAGTGACTGCTGGATATGGACACCACTGCACCAGCAATCCAGAAAGGATATAGCGGGTAGAGATAATGAATGGATGATTATATATGCACAAAACTTCATATCTAAACTCTCACCTTCACATTGTTCTTTGTTTCCAGTGTAATTAGATTTGCCAGATTTCAGTCCAAAGCCAGGTTTGCAAAGACAAACATAACTGCCTTGTGTGTTCTTACATGTTGAATTCAAACCGCAAACCGTTTCCTCTGTACATTCATCTTGATCTGTTAGAGAAGGATGATGAAATATAAAAAATACTTGAGGAAGCAAACTAACACTCAGTTTCCTTAAATGGAAATGAAAGTGTAGAAAACACTGATCGTCCTGTTACCTCTGCATGTAACATTATCACTTTCGTTAAATAATGTCACGTTGGTAGAAGAGATGAATCCTTCTTTACAAGAGCAGGTGTAATGGGGAACTGCATTGGTACAAATGGCATGAGGTCCACAGATGTCTTTCATCTCTTTACATTCATCTTTATCTTTAAAGGAAAAGTATATTTGTGTTTAAGTAATGATTAAGAGAAAAAAAGTTTTTGACATTACTTAAATAAACAACTCACCTATACAGTATGCATTTGAAGCAGCTGTAAAATTCACCTCCCTTGTTGATCGATAACCATCATTACACCGGCAGTAGTAGCTTCCATATGTGTTAAAACATTGTGCCCTTCTTCCACATAACTGAAAACCCTCGAAATCCTCACATTCATTAATATCTTTATAAAAGAGAAAGGAATGTGATTAAGAACGAACAGCTGCTTGAATAAACTTAATTTGCAATATATAGAAAACTAAGGAAAAGTGATTGATTATTACAAAATAATGTATCAAACATCATATGCTTATATGTTCAGCATTTGAATTTTTCTGAAAAGTAAAATAAATAAATAATAATAAAATAAAAAAAACAAGACAGATTTTTTATGACTGGTAATTTGATTTTCATACCAACACATTTCATTTTTGACTTGAAAGTAAACCCTATGCCGCAGTCTGGCACATTTTGGGCCATGGAAGTAGACGAGAGCCAAACTGAAAAACAGAAATAAAAGTGTTGTTACAGTGCATCCTATTCCTAGTACGTCTTGATGATCACATAAAACCTAAACTTGTTTTTTGGGGGGTCAATAAAAGCTGCACTATGTTTGTGTTCCAAGACAATTAAAAGATTAAACTGACAAAATTATTCAACCCAGATTTATGCTGAAGTTTAAAACGTTCCTGCTGAAAATGAAAAGACACATATTTTTGTCTTTATTTCCTCAGATTGTTCCAACACCACCTGCAGTCATTCAAAATGATCTACACATTTGTGTCTGGTGAATCTGGTTTCCTATGTGTGAGGAAACATCGGCTAACACAGAATAACACCGTGTACGTCAAGCCATTAAAGGTATAAAATAAGTTATCACGGGTTTCCTGATGAAGCAGATGGGTGTAATACACAGTACAGTATATAATCAAGTATTTCTGCAGGCTGCAGCGAGGACCTTCTCTATATAATTGAAAGGTTTTTATGCTTATTCGACTTCAGAATAAACGTAATTAAGAATGCATGTATTTTTAAGTAGAAATTTTATTACTCTATTTGTTACGATTAGTGTTTCTTTTTTAGGAAACAAGATGTTTGTAAAATTATGGAACTTTTTTTTCTTTTTCCCCCACTTTTTTCAGGAGAACCTTACCATTATTTCCATTTAAGGCTAAATTAAATTACATGTATTTAAAACTTAAAGAACATGAAAACAACAATGATTTTACATTAACACAGAGCTGATAGTGGTACATCATACTGGACTGTATGTTGTTGCTATGACAGTGAAGAGGAAACTAATAGCTGTCCTGGACTCATAAAACCACTAAGAAAATGTGTAATGGTTTTCAGAATCGTAAGGTGTTAGTGTTGTAATAGGAGTAATGGAAACAATCATTTTCCTGAGCTGGTTGGTAAATGTGGTCACATATGGAGAAGTAATATGAATACTGAGAGATGAGCTCCATCCATCCATCCATTTTCTTCCGCTTATCCGGGGTCGGGTCGCGGAGGTAGCAGCCTAAGTAGGGAGGCCCAGACTTCCCTCTCCCCAGCCACTTGGAGCAGCTCCTCTGGGGGAATCCCAAGGCGTTCCCAGGCCAGCCGAGAAACATAGTCCCTCCAGCGTATCCTGGGTCTTCCTCTGGGCCTCCTCCCGGTGGGACATGCCCGGAACACCTCCCCAGGGAGGCGTCCAGGAGGCATCCTAACCAGATGCCCGAGCCACCTCAACTGGCTCCTCTCGATGTGGAGAAGCAGCGGCTCTACTCCGAGTCCCTCCCGGATGACCGAGCTTCTCACCCTATCTCTAAGGGAGAGTCCAGACACCCTGCGGAGAAAACTCATTTCAGCCGCTTGTATCCGAGATCTCGTTCTTTCGGTCACAACCCAAAGCTCATGACCATAGATGAGGGTGGGAACGTAGATCGATCGGTAAATTGAGAGCTTTGCCTTTCGACTCAGCTCTCTCTTCACCACGACAGACCGGTACAGCGCCCGCTTCACTGCGGATGCTGCACCTATCCGCCTATCGATCTCACGCTCCAGTTTTCCCTCATTCGTGAACAAGACCCCGAGATACTTAAACTCCTCCACTTGGGGCAGGACCTCATCCCCGACCCGGAGAGGGCATGCTACCCTTTTCCGGCTCAAGACCATGGCCTCGGATTTGGAGGAACTGATCCTCATCCCGGCCGCATCACACTCGGCTGCAAACCGCTCCAGCGAAAGCTGTAGATCACGAACTGATGAAGCCAGTAGGACCACATCATCTGCAAAAAACAGAGAAGCGATTCTAAGGTCACCAAAACGGATCCTCTCAACACCTTGGCTGCGCCTAGAAATTCTGTCCATAAAAGTTATGAACAGAATCGGTGACAAAGGGCAACCTTGGCGGAGTCCAACTCTCACTGGAAACGAGCCTGACTTACTGCCGGCAATGCGGACCAAGCTCTGACACCGGTCGTACAGGGACCTAACAGCCCTTATCAATGGGCCTGGTACCCCATACTCCCGGAGTACCCCCCACAGAACCCCCCGAGGGACGCGGTCGAATGCCTTCTCCAAGTCCACAAAGCACATGTAAACTGGTTGGGCAAACTCCCACGCACCCTCCAGGACCCTGTTGAGGGTGTAGAGCTGGTCCAGTGTTCCACGACCAGGACGAAAACCACACTGCTCCTCCTGAATCCGAGGTTCGACTATCCGACGGACCCTCCTCTCCAGAACCCCTGAATAGACCTTACCAGGGAGGCTTAAGAGATGAGCTCATGGTGTTTAAATATATCACTTGAAGAAAGGTTCTGTTTTCTGTCACCCTCAAAGATTTTTTTTAAAAAGAAAAGCTGCAGTGTTCACTCTTTTTTCTGTTCCTTTAGTTTGAGTTATTTCCCAGGCTTTTCTCTTGACAGAACTGTGAATATTTTAACATTTTATCACATTTTACCAGTGTAGCTTCATTTGATTGCTAACTCCTTCTCCGTAGAAAATTAATAAGGAAAGTTCTGAAACAGAAAATCTGAAGCAGACACAGTTTGTGATTCAACTGTTTTTTTTTAGACATTAGTTTACGTTTAGTTAACTTTTCCTGGATGTCTACACAAAAACATCAACATATAGATGGGTTTCTTAATCTATTGCTTCCTGAGTAAAACCATAGTTTTTTTTAAAAATATATCTTAAACAGATGATTTTCTATCCAAGCTACTGTGCAAATGGATGACAGAGACTCACCCAGTATCAGGAGGGTCCACTCGCCTGCCATGATGAAAACACAAAGAATGTCCAAATCTGTATTTGTAAAGTTGAAACCACTTGAGAATTAGTTACACTTAGATGGTCTGGTGCGCTCACTCCCCACCCTCTAACCTTTCAGTTTCCCAGTAACTAAAAAAACAAAACAAAACTGGAAATAGAAAAATAAAAACTCAGAAAACTAAATGGAAAATAAATTTCTGCATTTAAGAGCAGACATGTTGTAACTGTATCAATGTTCTATTGAACAAAGCTGCTTGTTCTTTTATCTTAAGTGACTGTCTCTATTTTTCTACGTTAGTCTGTTCTAATTTCAGCTGATGTGTTAGAAAATTACAACTTTAGTTGGGGTTCTCTCTCTCTCTCTCTCTCTCTCTCTCTCTCTCTCTCTCTCTGACTCTGAGTTTTTTTTCTGTACAAGCAGCAAGTTTTCAGGAACTAATATCCGTGTTGGGGTGCGGTGACAGAGCGGAAGTTATGACAGCTCTCTGAAATCTAAATGTTTGGCAGAAAAATACCAGCAGTGTTTTTACACAAGTAATTATTATCGTCTCTCTTTTGGTACGGTGTCCTTCTCTCACTTATCTGCCTCTGTTAGATTGAAATTATGGGACATCCAGGGTAGCTTAGACTTTCAAAACTGTTCATTGTTCCAAAGAGTCCCACTGGTTGATTTACCCTCACGAAGCAGTGAAGCCAGCTGAGTATGATGATGACACATACTGTATATTCATTCAACCTTTATTTAGTCAGGTAAATCTTATAGAACCTCATGGGCTCATTTACGAAAGCGACCTGCTAAAACTAAAGAACGATGAACAGCAGTGGTAGAATTTCCTTAAACAATAAACAATAAACAAACAATAAACAATAGAAAACAAAAAAGAGAAAAAACAAAAGAAAGAAATACTTTTTTTTTTAAACAAAGTATCAAAAAACGAGCAAAACATAAGGTAGACGTATAAAATCAAAGACAGGAACATGTCTGCATTGGTTTTTGCCAGGATTCCAACAGATTCTGAAAACCATTTAGAGAAGTCAAGGTCGAGAGCTTCAGATCTTTTTGTAAGATATTCCATGAAGCAGGAGCAGAGTAGGAGAAGGCCCTTTTTCCAAGTTCAGTCCTCACTGACGGAACACTGCAGGTAATCATGTCCTGAGAGCGCACACTGTAGCTGCACTCACGCAAAGACATGTAGGAGGAGATGTATGAGGGCAGCAGACCAAGAAGTGATTTAAAGATGAAAATGTACCAGTGGAAGAGTCTGCGTGAGGTTAATGATGTCCAGTTAACCAGTGAATACAGGGTGCAGTGGTGGGTACGATAATCACAACCAGTTATGAATCTTAGTGCACCATGATAGACAACATCCGCAGGGTGCTTGTAGGAGCATTCATGTAGATAATGTCACCGTAATCAATGGAGGGAAGGAAAGTCACAGATACAAGGCGTTTCCTAACATTCAGTGTTAGACATGATTTCAGAGTCAGAGAGAGAGAGAGTAGAGAGTCTTTATTGTCATTTGCACCGCATGTGGTACATGTGATGAAAACGAGATTATGTACACGGGGTCCCAGTTACATCCAACAACAAATGCAAGAGAAAAACAGTAATAACATCTAGAATTAACTAAGAGAAACATCAACTAGTAATACACTAAGCCCTAATGTAGTGGAAAAACATCATTATAAACAGCAGCACGAACATGAGTCTGTATGAGCAGATGGTCACAGATGAACACAGCAACAAGAAAACAGATCAGCATCAGCATGATGTGATATTTTGCAGTGTTTATTCTCATTATTTATTTATTCATGAGTCTAACAGCCTCAGGGTAGAAGCTGTTCCTCAGTCTAGTGGTTCTACATTTGATGCTCCTCAGTCTCCGTCCTGAGGGAGTGGGGCAAAGAGTGAGTGTGCTGGGTGAGTGAGGTCGTTTTGAGTTGTTTCTGAAAAAGAAACCCAGTTTAACTTTCAGTTTCTTCACTAGGTTTTCCACGTGGAGTTTAAAAGAGAGATGTGAATCGATCAGGATACCCAGATATTTATAGGAATCAACAAACTCAATAGGGACACCATTTGAAGATAAAATCAGAGGAGGATCTGCTGGAACCGCCTTCCTATTTGAAAAAAAACATCCCTTTTGTTTTATCAGCATTTAGGACAAGTTTGAGATGGAACAAATCTGACTGGATGATGTCAAAAGCGGATTGCAGTAACTGGAAAGCCTTAGCTACTGTTTTAGCTCGGCAGTAAACAACTGTATCATCAGCATAGAAATGTAAGGATGCATCAGGGATGCAGTGACCTACATTAGCTATGTAGATTGTAAAGAGAGTTGGTCCTAAAACTGAGCCTTGTGGTACACCATTTTTAACTGTTAAATAGCTGGAAGAAGTACCGTTATGTTGAACACATTGCCTCCGATTGGAAAGATAGTTAGAAAACCAACCGATGGTGTTCATTCATTCATTCATTCAACCTTTATTTAGTCAGGTAAATCTTTTGAACCTCATGGGCTCATTTACGAAAGCGACCTGCTAAAACTAAAGAACAATGAACAGCAATGGTAGAATTTCCTTAAACAATAAACAAACAAACAATAAACAATAGAAAACAAAAGAGAGAAAAAAATATATATATATACATACACACATACATATATATACATATATATATATATATATATATATATATATACATATATATATATATATATATATATATATATACATACATATATATATATATATATATATATATATATATATATATATATATATATATATATATATATATATATACATCCTCCTTTTTTAACAAAGTATCAAAAAACTAGCAAAACATTATAAGGTATATGTATAAAATCAAAGACAGGAACAAATCTGCATTGGTTTTTGCCAGGATTCCAACAGATTCTGAAAACCATTTAGAGAAGTCAAGTTCGAGAGCTTCAGATCTTTTTGTAAGATATTCCATGAAGCAGGAGCGGAGTAGGAGAAGGCCCTTTTTCCAAGTTCAGTCCTCACTGACGGAACACTGCAGGTAATCATGTCCTGAGAGCGCACGCTGTAGCTGCACTCACGCAAAGACATGTAGGAGGAGATGTATGAGGGCAGCAGACCAAGAAGTGATTTGAAGATGAAAATGTACCAGTGGAAGAGTCTGCGTGAGGTTAATGATGTCCAGTTAACCAGTGAATACAGGGTGCAGTGGTGGGTACGATAATCACAACCAGTTATGAATCTTAGTGCACCATGATAGACAACATCCAACATCCGCAGGGTGCTTGTAGGAGCATTCATGTAGAGAATGTCACCGTAATCAATGGAGGGAAGGAAAGTCACAGATACAAGGCGTTTCCTAACATTCAGTGATAGACATGATCTGTTTCTGAAAAAGAAACCCAGTTTAACTTTCAGTTTCTTCACTAGGTTTTCCACGTGGAGTTTAAAAGAGAGATGTGAATCGATCAGGATACCCAGATATTTATAGGAATCAACAAACTCAATAGGGACACCATTTGAAGATAAAATCAGAGGAGGATCTGCTGGAACCGCCTTCCTATTTGAAAAAAACATCCCTTTTGTTTTATCAGCATTTAGGACAAGTTTGAGACGGAACAAATCTGACTGGATGATGTCAAAAGCGGATTGCAGTAACTGGAAAGCCTTAGCTACTGTTTTAGCTCGGCAATAAACAACTGTATCATCAGCATAGAAATGTAAGGATGCATCAGGGATGCAGTGACCTACATTAGCTATGTAGATTGTAAAGAGAGTGGGTCCTAAAACTGAGCCTTGTGGTACACCATTTTTAACTGTTAAATAGCTGGAAAAAGTACCGTTATGTTGAACACATTGCCTCCGATTGGAAAGATAGTTAGAAAACCAACCGATGGTGTGATCAGAGAAACCGATTTCTGAGAGCTTATGACACAGGATGTTATGATCCACAGTGTCAAAAGCTTTAGACAGGTCTAAGAAAAGTGCAGCACAATAGTCCTTAGCATCCAATGCTTCAACAACATCATTCAGAACCTTCAGAGAAGCAGTTGTTGTGCTGTGTTTTTTCCTGAAACCAGATTGATGAAGAGGTAAGATGTTAAATGAGTCCAGATAATTTTTGATCTGAGAGTTTATCAGTTTTTCTAGAACCTTGGCTAAGATGCAGAGTTTAGAGATCGGTCGATAATTGTTCAATGAGGTGGGGTCACCTCCCTTCAGCAAAGGAAGAACAAAGGCTGTTTTCCAAGCATCCGGAATGGTGTTTTGGCTTATGGACAGATTAAAGATGTGGGTCACAGGGACTGTGATGATATGAGCAGCCAGCCTTAAGAAGTAAGGTGGAAGTTCATCTGGACCTGCAGATTTTTTAGGATCAAGATCATTTAACAGTTTATTTACCTCACTGACTGAGAACGGAGAAAAAGAGAAGGTGTGATTAACAGATGGTTGACTTGTAGGAGGGATTTGATTTGTAGAAGTTTGATTATTAGATAAAGTGGCTGATTTTCCGTTTGTAACTGTGTCAAATAATGAACTAGAAGCAACAAAATGTTTATTGAAACAGTTCAGGATCTCGTGCTTATTTGACACAGGAACAGAGTCAACAAGAAATTGTGATGGGAGGTCAGATGATTGGGGGGTGCCTGAGAGAGATTTGATGGTTTTCCAGAATTTTTTAGGATCGTTTAGATTTTTGGAGGTCTGAGATAAGAAGTAGTTACGTTTTGCGGCTTTGATGGCAGTTGTACATTTATTCCTTAGCTGCCGAAATTTCAACCAATCAGTGTCTGAGTGTGATTTTCTTGCTGCGGCCCAAAGATGATCTCTCCAGTGCAGGAGATCAGCTAGTTCAGGAGTAAACCAGGGGCTGTCACGGCTCTTTATCCTGAACTGCCGGAAAGGTGCGTGTTTGTTTACAAAGAGAATGAAACTATCGTGAAAATAGTTCCAAGCGGTGTTCACGTCATTGATTTGTAGGATACGTTGCCAATCAAAGAGGGATAGATCCCAAAGGAATGACTGTTCACTGAAACGTTTCAAATCCCTTTTTTGAATTATTCTGGGCTTAGCAGGTGGAAGTTTAGTAGATCTAAGAGCTGCTATTACGGAATGATCACTCAAAACGTTGGCAAATACACCTATACCAGGAAATTTGTGAGGTGCATTTGTGAAAAACAGATCTAAGATAGAAGATTTTTCGGGACATTTTATGTTTGGTCTGGTAGGAGAATCGATAAGTTGTGTTAGATTGAGAGATAGGCAACATTCCTTGAATTTATCACAGAGGGGGGTCGACTTATTCCAATCAATGTTGAAATCTCCAGCCAAAACAATCTCATTGTGTTTTAAATTTCCTATGAATTCAGTCAGGGAGGACAGAGCTTCAGGTGTTGCGGAGGGGGGACGATAACAACCAACAACAGTTAAGGGCTGACCTCCTTTCAAAGTGATGTTCACAGCTAAAGCCTCAAACTGGTTTGCGATTGTTTTTTTAGATGCAATCCTGGCAGCCAAAGAATCTCTGATGTAAATAGCGACTCCACCTCCCCTTGTATTACGATCACAACGATAGATCTTAAATTCATTGATTGCCAAGTCATTTTTCAAAACAGAATTGTTGAGCCAAGTTTCAGAGATAACGATCACATCTGCCCCAGAAGAAGTGATTAGGATTTTCAATTCATCAAGTTTTTTTAGAAGGCTACGAGCGTTTACATGCAGAAAACGGAGACCTGAAATATTTTTAAACTCATTAGGTGTACAGTAGTTAGTGATTGGCCCTGGGTTTGGCTGAATCCCTGAGATCAATAACAACATTAATATCAGACATTTACTTGACTTCTTTGTCAGTGATGTGTAATTACAGGAGTTAACAGTGTGACATTTTGCCCCCATAATTGAACCATGTGAAACATTAATGAAGATACGATCATTCAGAGCCCAAAAACAATGAAAGTCGCAGTGATGGGCAGATCCAGATGAGTTGATAAGATTTAGTGATTCCAGGTAGTCTGAGAACTGAAAATAATGACAGTAATATGAATGATGCAGAAAAGTCTCTGACCATAAAGCGTCACAATTTAAGTGTGCAAACAGTTCCCGATACTAACCGAAGCTAACGGCTAACGAACGGGAGTCAACATAACGCTACCATATTGCCCCAGAGCACTCCTAGCGGCCAGGAAAAGTAATTACAGTCTATTTGTGGTAAAATTAAGCTTTGAACACCATCTACTGTTGAATAAAAGGTATTGAGAAGTTAAATGAGAAGTCTTGACACAGAACATTATTAAAAATCTCAGCATTTTTATTTGAAAATAACACTTTAAAGATATTCTGTGCACAATCAAACACTCCTGTTTATTTTAAATAAATAAAAATTTAAAATAACATACAAAAGCATCTCTTATTTGATTTTCACAAAAATCAAAACAAAATGACAAAATCCATCACAAATTATGGTGGCTACTCAGCTGCCATGAATGTCATGCAAGGAAAAAATGAACATCCACTGATGTATTATGACAGAATCTTCCAAGCTTATTTTGGAAACAGAAATGAACCAGGCATGGAAGAAGAAGAATATTTTAAATTTGTTTTCAACATAAATCTAACCTCTGAGATAAAAATAAAGGTATACATCATGGCTAACTACAAAAACAAAACCATTGTAGAAATAAAAGATTGTGCTATAACAGCTTTTGAAGCCTACAAAAAAAGCAGAACCCCGTCAGAGGTGTATCCAGGTGAAAAGGTCAGATCCCAGTCGCTGGAACTAGAAGAGACGCGAGCATCAGCTCCCTCTCTCTCCTTGAGAGAAACGCAATTTCGGTGCTGTGTATGTCCTGTACATATTACAGTTCTGACAATAAAGTTGACTTTGACTTTGACTTTAAAGAAGGTGAGAAAAAACAAAACTTTCAACCTAACAAACCACAAAATAAAGGTGTCCGCTCTACAAAAATCCCAAAGTGGTACAAACCAAGCCAAGGCCTTGCTCCTGTTGTATATTGAGCAGAACAGTCTGAGACAAGCAAAAAATCACAAAACTTCCAGAAAAAAGCCCTAAACCTCTAAGCTCAGAAGAAACAGAGAAAATAAGTAGTTTGTTAGAAAATTTGAATAATACAAACTAGGATGACCAACCTGAAGCAATGAGTAGCACTGTCATTAACAATAACTCAGAACACACAAATAACAACGTTGCCACAAACGCTGACAGTCAAAAAGACATTGTTGTTTCAGACTCTGACAGCCCTTCATCAAACAAAAGGGGGAAAACTCACACACCAACGACAGTGACCCATCGCAATCTGAACAATCAGACACAACTGCGTGACTACGCTGAGGGTTGAGATACACAAAAATTATACAGAGAGAGGTAAACATAAAAAGAAACGTTGGCTAAAACCTAAAATGTTCCTGTGTAAAGTCCTCTATCAGCTGCACAAACAGCTAAAACTAATAAAAGGCATCCTAACTTTTGCTCATGGACCAATGTCCTCACCAGTGTTCATGGTTCCCCATGACCACAGGGGGGTGATGTTAGTTCATGCCCATGAGCTCCTGTCCGCAGGACACAAGGGAGATAATGCCACGCTGAAGGCATTAAAATAAATTGCCTATTGGCCATCCATCCATCCATTTTCGTCCGCATATCCGGGGTCGGGTCACGGGGGTAGCAGCCTAAGTAGGGAGGCCCAGACTTCCCTCTCCCCAGCCACTTGGAGCAGCTCCTCTGGGGGAATCCCAAGGCGTTCCCAGGCCAGCCGAGAAACATAGTCCCTCCAGCGTGTCCTGGGTCTTCCTCTGGGTCTCCTCCCGGTGGGACATGCCCGGAACACCTCACCAGGGAGGCGTCCAGGAGGCATCCTAACCAGATGCCCGAGCCACCTCAACTGGCTCCTCTCGATGTGGAGAAGCAGCGGCTCTACTCCGAGTCCCTCCCGGATGACTGAGCTTCTCACCCTATCTCTAAGGGAGAGTCCAGACACCCTGCGGAGAAAACTCATTTCAGCCGCTTGTATCCGAGATCTCGTTCTTTCGGTCACAACCCAAAGCTCATGACCATAGATGAGGGTGGGAACGTAGATCGATCGGTAAATTGAGAGCTTTGCCTTTCGACTCAGCTCTCTCTTCACCACGACAGACCGGTACAGCGCCCGCTTCACTGCGGATGCTGCACCTATCTGCCTATCGCCTATTGGCCTGGAATGAAAAAGGATTTCAAAGACTACATTCAAGGGTGCCTGGTCTGTGGCCAGTTTCAACCATCCAGACCACTCCACAGAGCACCACTGCAAAGCAGAGGCATTGCATCCCCATGGTCTGACCTCCAGATCGACAGGGTTGGACCAATCACTAAGAGCTCTAGAGGAAACAAGTATTTCCTCACAGTAACCTGCGCATTTATCAAATGGGTAGAATATCTACCAGCTCCCAACGACCAAGCAAAAACCACTGCTATGTTACTAATGAATCATGTATTCTCAAGGTTTGGACTCCCCCTCATGGTGAACTCAGACCAAGGTACACACTTTACAGGTGAAGTTATGAAAGAACTGTAGAATATGTTAGGCATCAAAGCCAACTTCCATATTGGATACCACCCACAGGCTTCAGGCCAAGTAGAGAGAGCAAACAGAACTGTGGTGAGTATTTTGAAGAAATACGTAGCAGCAAACCACAAGGACTGGGACATGAAACTCCCTCTGGTCCTCATAGCCATAAGGACCACTCCACACACATCAACTGGCATCTCTCCCTTTGAGATGATGACCGGTCGACAAATGACTCTCCCTCTACACCTGTTGTACCAACCAGGCGACACCACCATGGCGACAGCCTACACCACACAATACATTAATGACTTGAAAAAACACCTTAAAAACACTTTTGCTTTTGCCTAGAAAAACCTGGAAAAATCTGCAGAAGGACGTAAGGCGTACTTTGACCAAAATGACTCTCACAAAGAACTCCAAGTGGGAGACAGGGTCTGGTAATAATAATAATAATAATAATGAATTCAATTTATAACGCACTTTTCATTAATGAAAATCTCAAAGTGCTACAAGGAGCAACAGAATTAAATTACAATAAAACAAATAATAAAACAATTAAAATCAATAACAATATCAGCTAAGATCAAAAGTAGAATCATGAGGAGGTAGAGTATGCTTGGTCGAAAAGAAAGGTCTTCAAGTCGCTCTTAAAGTCAACCACAGACTGTGGGGCTCTTAGACATTCAGGAAGAGAGTTCCACAGGCGGGGGGCAGCCACACTGAAAGCCCGGTCTCCCATGGTCCTTAATTTGGTTCTCGGAATGTGAAGGAGATTGCACTCAGCTCTCTCTTCACCACGACAGACCGGTACAGCGCCCGCTTCACTGCGGATGCTGCACCTATCCGCCTATCGATCTCACGCTCCAGTTTTCCCTCATTCGTGAACAAGATCCCGAGATACTTAAACTCCTCCACTTGGGGCAGGACCTCCTCCCCGACCCGGAGAGGGCATGCTACCCTTTTCCGGCTCAAGACCATGGCCTCGGATTTGGAGGAACTGATCCTCATCCCGGCCGCATCACACTCGGCTGCAAACCGCTCCAGTGAAAGTTGTAAATCACGAACTGATGAAGCCAGTAGGACCACATCATCTGCAAAAAACAGAGAAGCGATTCTAAGGTCACCAAAACGGATCCTCTCAACACCTTGGCTGCGCCTAGAAATTCTGTCCATAAAAGTTATGAACAGAATCGGTGACAAAGGGCAACCTTGGCGGAGTCCAACTCTCACCGGAAACGAGCCTGACTTACTGCCGGCAATGCGGACCAAGCTCTGACACCGGTCGTACAGGGACCTAACAGCCCTTATCAAAGGGCCTGGTACCCCATACTCCCGGAGTACCCCCCACAGAACCCCCCGAGGGACGCGGTCGAATGCCTTCTCCAAGTCCACAAAGCACATGTAAACTGGTTGGGCAAACTCCCACGCACCCTCCAGGACCCTGCTGAGGGTGTAGAGCTGGTCCAGTGTTCCACGACCAGGACGAAAACCACACTGCTCCTCCTGAATCCGAGGTTCGACTATCCGACGGACCCTCCTCTCCAGAACCCCTGAATAGACCTTACCAGGGAGGCTTAAGAGTGTGATCCCCCTATAGTTGGAACACACCCTACGGTCCCCCTTTTTGAATAGGGGAACCACCACCCCAGTCTGCCAATCCAAGGGAACTGCCCCCGATGTCCACGCGATATTGCAGAGTCGCGTAAGCCAACACAACCCTACAACATCCAGAGCCCTAAGGAACTCCGGGCGAATCTCATCCACCCCCGGAGCCTTGCCACCGCGGAGCTTTTTAACCACCTCGGCGACCTCAGCACCAGAGATCGGAGAACCCGACCCAAAGTCCCCAGGCTCCGCTTCCTCAGTGGAAGACGTGCCAGTAGGATTGAGGAGGTCTTCGAAGTATTCCGCCCACCGACTCACAACATCCCGAGTTGAGGTCAGCAGCACGCCACCCCCACCATAAATGGTGTTGGTCGCGTACCTCTTTCCCCCCCTGAGACGCCGGATGGTGGACCAGAATCGCCTCGAAGCCGTACGGAAGTCATTCTCCATGGCCTCTCCGAACTCCTCCCACGCCCGAGTTTTTGCCTCAGCAACCACCCGAGCCGCATGCCGCTTGGACTGCCGGTACCTATCAGCTGCTTCCGGGGTCCCACAAGCCAAAAAGGCCCAATAGGACTCCTTCTTCAGCCTGACAGCATCCCTCACTGCCGGTGTCCACCACCGGGTTCGAGGGTTGCCACCACGACAGGCACCAACAACCTTGCGGCCACAGCTCCGATAAGCTGCCTCGACAATAGAGGCGCGGAACACGGCCCACTCGGACTCCATGTCCCCCGCCTCCCTCGGAACGTGTTCAAAGCTCTCCCGGAGGTGGGAGTTAAAGCTCCGTCTTACGGGAGACTCTGCCAGACGTTCCCAGCAGACCCTCACAATACGTTTGGGTCTGCCAGGTCTGACCGGCATCCTCCCCCACCATCGGAGCCAACTCACCACCAGGTAGTGGTCAGTTGACAGCTCCGCCCCTCTCTTCACCCGAGTGTCCAAGACATGCGGCCGCAGATCAGATGAGACGACAACAAAGTCGATCAT